>SOZI01000016.1:0-199045 GCA_006352295.1 Rhodotorula diobovata | reverse complement strand
TACAAGGTCGATCCGCGCACCGCGTTCGTCTTTGTGCCGTACTGCGCCTGGCTCTCGTACGCGACGTACCTCAACGGTGCGCTCACGCCCTCCCTCCTCCCGCTCGAGCTCGTGTCCTCTCCCTGTTTCGGACAGCTGACGCTGCACAATGGACAAACAGCCGGCATCTGGTGGCTCAACGGCGGCGAGGCCAAGATCAAGAAGGCCAAGCAGGACGCGAAGAAGGACCTGTGAAGGAGCGGGGCTTGATCGCTTGACCGCGCTGCCTGTTGCGTTGTCGCCTCTTCTGTGCCCGTCTGTTCTGCAGTCCTGCCGCCGTAGCTGTCTCTGTGTCGTCCGCAACCGATCTACGTGGCTTTGCCGTCTCCGCGTCTGCGCAGCCTGGACAGCAAAGACCCCGTCTTTTTTCGCAAGGTGCAGCGCACCCCCGCCTGCACCTACAGAGCAAGCGCCATGTACAAGAAGAGAGAGAAAGAGAAAGGGAGTCTCGGTCTAGGGAGTGCGAGTGAGGACCTCGGGTGCATCACAGCTCGTCAATGTCGAGCTCGGCGGCCGAGTAGTCCGAGTCCCACGCGCTCGTCTCGGCCTCGCTCGCGCCCGGGGTCGCGACATCGTCAAAGTAGTGCGCCGCGACCGACCTCGGCGTGCGAGGGGTGCGAGGGAGACGCGCCGTCGACCCGACGCTCCAGATGAAGTAGGCCACGAGGCTGAGGAGGACGGCGAAGGCAGGGTCTCGAGGTTAGCGGGAGGTCCTTTCAAAGAGAGAGAGAGCAGAGAGAGAGGAGAAAGAGGCAAGAGAGAAGGGGGGGAGAGGGAGAGAGAAGAGCAAGAGGAGAGAGTCAGCTCACCCAGTCCAGCCCGTCTGGTGCGACGCTCCAAGGCCCTTGCCAGTTTCGCAATTGAAAAACTCTGCGAGGCAAAGAGTGGGGCATCAGCGAGAGAACTTGGGGAGAGAAGAAGGTCGAGGAGGAGGAGCAGGCAAGGAGAGGGGGGGAAGGGGCTCGAGCGAGCAGGCGAGCTGCACCCCGGGGAGCGCGCTCGGACGACCCAAAAAGACGATCCAAGATGCGAAGAACTAACCGTGGAAGGGGACGTAGTCCCGGAAGTGCGGGTCCTTGTTGAGCAGCTCGCTCCCGCCGTTGCACGCTCGGTTGCCCTCGTTGTCGCGCGCAAAGAGGTGAATGACGCGGTGCTGGATGTCCTCGGCTACCTGCGCCAGCGTGTGCATGTCGCCCGAGCCCGTCGGGCACTCGCTGCAGGGCCGAGAAGAGACGAGGAGAATCGTCAGCACGGGCACTTCAAAGAACCCGTCCAAGAAAGGTCCCGCCGAGAAGGAAGCGCACATCTTGAACTCGTTGCCGTAGTACTGGTAGAAGCGCTGGAGCGACTCGATGAGGAGGAAGGTCGTCGCGAGCCAGATCGGGCCGCGCCAGTTCGAATTGCCGCCAAACATGCCCGAGTGAGAGTCGCCCGGCCAGAAGTGGACGCTGAACTCCTCGCCGTTGACGTTCCAGGACCACGGGTGCTCCTTGTGGTGGCGCGAGAGCCTGCGCGACGCGCCCCGAGTCAGCACAGCTCTCACTTTCGACTCGACAGGAGGAGAGAAGCTGGGACTCACGAGCGGATGCCGTACTCCGAGAGGAACTCGTTCTCGTCGAGCATGCGCTCGAGGATGCGGCGGAGGCGGTCCTCGTTGGCGAGCGCGAGAAGGCGGCGGTCGCCCTTGCCGCCAGCTGCGAGCAGGCGAGGCAGAGTCAGTTCGCGTTTTCTCGACACTCACCGACGACAAGGAGAGAGCGTGGCGCACCCGACATGTTGGCAATGTTGCGCTTCGAGATGCTCGAGCGGTTCTCGAGGAACCAGTCCATGCGCTTCTTGAAGCCCGGGAAGCGCTTGATCGTCGACGGCTCGAGCGTGAGGGTTGCGTACATGGGGATGAGGCCAACCAGACTGCGGACCGGGATCTGCTGGATCGAGTCGGGTCCCCACGTGATCTGCGCGAGAGAGGGAGAGAGTCACCGTCAGCTCATGCAGGGGCAACCCGCCGAGAGAGGAGAGAAGGCACGCACGGCGTCGAAGTAGAAGCCCGTCTCGTCGTTCCAGAGCGACACCTCGCCAGACTCGCCGTTGTGGAACGTCATGGCGTCCGAGATGAAGAGAAAGTGCTCGAAAAACTTACTGGCAATGTCCTCGTAGACCGAGTTGTGCTTGGCGAGCTCGAGCGCGATGTTGAGCATGGTGAGCGCGTAGAAGCCCATCCATCCCGTGCCGTCGGCCTGGCGCATCGTGCCGCCCGTCGGGAGCTGCTCGGAGCGGTTGAACGGGCTGATGTTGTCCAAGCCGAGGAAGCCGCCCTCGAAGACGTTCTCGCCCGACGCGTCCTTGCGGTTGACCCACCTACGGGGAGAGAGAAAGAAAGGGCACCGCCGAGGTCAACTCTCTGAGCTATCGGCGCAAGAGGAGCCCAGAGCCAGCTACGCGACAAGGGAGAACAAGGACGCAGGCCGCACCAGGTAAAGTTGATGAGGAGCTTCTGGAAGACGCGCTCGAGGAAGGCAATGTCCTCGCGGCCGTGCATCTTGCGCTCGATCTTGAAGACGCGGAAGGTGGCCCATGCGTGGACGGGCGGGTTGACGTCGCCAAAGTTCCACTCGTAGGCGGGGAGGGCGCCGTCCGGCTTCATGTACCACTCGCGCGTCATGATGTCGAGCTGCTTCTTGGCGTACGCCGGGTCGATCATGGCGAGAGGGATGCAGTGGAACGCCTGTTGCGGAGAGGAGAGCGAGCGAGAGAAGGAAGGCGCCGGTCAGTCTCTCGCGCATGGCCCGCACGCTCGAGGCAAGAGGAGGCGAGCGACGCACCGAGTCCCAGATGGCGAAGAAGGGGTATTCCCACTTGTCGGGCATCGAGAGGATGTCCTCGATGTGCATGTGCTTCCACTCCTTGTTGCGGATGTTCTTGCGCTCGGGAGGGGGAGGCGGCTGGCCGGGGTCGCCCTCGATCCACTCCTTCTGGATGAACATGTAGAACTGCTTGGTCCTGTTCACGAGAGGAACGTGTGCGCGAGGTGTCAGTCAGACTGCTGGTGGGTCAAGGGCGAGCGAGACGGGCGAGCGCACCAGAGCATGCCCGAGAGGGCCTGGCGCATGACGTTGCGCAGGTCGTCACTGAGCGCGCCAGAGTTGAAGCGCGAGTAGAATTCGTCCGAGTCCATGCGACGGTCCTCGACGACGCCGTCAAAGTTTTCTTCGTCAAGGATGGCCGGGTCCTCGTCGGCCGTGCGCGTCGTGAGCTTGAGGCGGACGACGGCGCACCCGCCGTTGCCGGGCACGTCGCGGAAGACGTAGTGCGCGCCGCACTTCGTGCCCTCCTTGTTCGGGTTGACAAACTGGCGCGTGTCCTCGGGGCGCGGCGTCGCCGTGCCGTTCTGGGTGGTGTCCGAGTCGTAGCCCTCGCCGTTGGTAGTGGCCTCGGCGCCCTCGTCCTCGGGCATGGGCGGGCGGTGCGACGGGATGATGTGGTCGTGGAAGGCGTCCTTGACGTACGGGACGGCGTTCTTGCCGCCGTAGAGGCGCTCAAAGTTGGTGTCGTTGTCCGTGAAGAGGAGCTCGGGGGTGACGACGTCGTCGACGAAGACCGTCTCGTGCTGCTCCTTCTTGCCGCGCGGACCGATCGGCGCCGGGGACGAGTTGGCGTGGAAGTAGTACCTTCCGAGCTTCTCGTGGTCGGCCTGGACAACGCCCTCGCCGACCTGGCGGAGCGACGGCATGGCGGGGCCCGTCGGGCGCTCCTTGGGCCACGACCACGTGTTGCGGAACCACAGCTGCGGCACGATGTGGAGAGTCGCGGGCTCGGGGCCGCGGTTGTAGGCCGTGATGCGGATCGAGACTCCCTCTGCGCAGTCCTCGTCCTTGGCGTACTGCACAGCGGGCAACGGCGCCGAGTCAGCGATCCCTCCCGCACTTTGAGCAACGCTAGAGGGCAAAAGATGACGCACCTCGACAAAGACGTCCCAGTAGCGGTTGTCGTCAAACGCGTCCGTGTCGGTGATCTCGTACTCCTCGACGTCGCGGCCGCGGTTGGTCGACTCGCGCACGAGCTGCTCGTACGGGTACGGGCGCTGCGGGTACTTGTACAGCATCTTCATGTACGAGTGGGTCGGCGTCGAGTCGAGGTACCAGTAGAGCTCCTTGACGTCCTCGCCGTGGTTGCCCTGGTGGCCCGTCGTGCCGAACATGCGCTCCTTGAGGATCGGGTCGACGCCGTTCCACAGCGCGACCGACAGGCACAGGCGGCCGTGGTTGTCCGAGATGCCCGCGAGGCCGTCCTCGCCCCAGCGGTACGCGCGCGAGCGCGCATGCTCGTGCGGGAAGTGGGTCCAGGCGTCGCCGTTGGCCGAGTAGTCCTCGCGAACCGTGGCCTGGTGGGTCAAGCTTCTGGTCAGCCTTCGTGGTCGTGGCAACGGTACGAGGAAAGGCGAGACGAGGCTCAAGACGCACCCACTGACGCTCCGAGACATAAGGACCCCAGCGCTTCCAGTGCTTCTCCTTGCGCTCGTCCTCGTCGAGGCGCTGCTCTTCGAGCGACTTCCACTGGTCGAACTGAAACCCGTCCTGCTTCTTCAGGCCGGGCGTCGGGAACGGGTGGCTCGTCGCCTCGACGCTGCGCTGGCTCGTCATACTGGGCGAGCGCGCCTTGGGCGGGCCGCCGCCGCTGTTCTTGTTGCGGCCATAGGGGAGTTTGCCCGGGTGCGAGTAGGCCGACGCCGACGGGTTGCGGTTGCGCTGCATCGAGCGCGCGAACGACTCGGCGTCGGGGAAGTCGGCGGGGAGCGACGCACGGATGCCCTCGTGCGCGGCGGGCGAGTTGCGCACGGCGGCCTGGGGCTTGACGGGGGCGCCACCCGAGGCG
Source organism: Rhodotorula diobovata (assembly GCA_006352295.1). Classification (NCBI taxonomy): domain Eukaryota; kingdom Fungi; phylum Basidiomycota; class Microbotryomycetes; order Sporidiobolales; family Sporidiobolaceae; genus Rhodotorula; species Rhodotorula diobovata. The sequence goes on along the minus strand of SOZI01000016.1, from coordinate 194,134 downwards.
TGGTCGCGCGCCTTGACGTCGCCGCTCGAACCCTGCGACGCGAGCTTGGGGCGACGGTTGGACGACGCCGACGCCGACTTGTCGCCCGGCGCCTCGTCCGAGTCGTCGGCCTTGAAGTCGCCCTCGTAGCCCTGGTCCTCGCTGATGTTCGAGTCGCGGGGCTTGGCGGCCTGACGCGACGACGCAGACGAGCCCTTGAGGGTGCCGCTGCGACCGAGGGGGCGAGTGGCCGACGCGGTCGAGAGGGGAGGCGTGACGCCAGGCGAAGCGCCGGCGGGGAGAGGGCTCGCCGTCGCGTTGTGGTTCGGGGCCGACGCCTCGCGGGGGACGGCGGTCTGCTTGAGAGGCACGTCTCCAGCAGGCTCGCTCGACGCGGCGGTCGCGGGCTGGGTAGGGATCGAGAGCGTGGGGAGGGGACCTTGGCCGGCGTTGCTCATCTTGCGCGCGGTGAAGGACGAAGGTGCGCCCGACTGCTGGACGGGTTTCGACGAGGAAGAGGGAGGCGCCATCGGTGCGTTGCTCGCCTTTCTGGGCCGCGAGGGGGAAAGGCAAGGGGAGCCAGAGGGGCAAAGTGAGGGGGCCGAGGTTGGGAGGGATCGAGCGAGGGCGTGACGCCCGCGCGAGTGGGCGAAGCGCGGGGTAAACCGCCTGGGGGGCGTGGGTGCAGTGCGTGGGTCCGGTCGATAAACGCACACGCGTGGAGGGCACCTTTCAGCGCTGGGCTCAGTTGATTGACAGCAGATGGCACAGTTGCAGGCCCACAGGCCCAAAGGAAACACCGCCTGGCGAGCAGACACGAGCTCGAGGGAGGCCCCGGGCGAGGCGCCCGTCTTCGCGCGCGAGATGAGGCGCCCGATTTCCCTTGATTTCCCCGCCAGTCCTTCGAAAGCTCCAGACAGCAGCGCAAAGCGATCAAGCGGCAAGTTTCGGCCAAGCCGCTCGCAACCGGCCGCGGACCTCAAGGGGTGAAGACCAGAATTTCCCATCCGGTCGCGTGTGCTCGGGCCCTCCCCATGCCCCCATTCGGGTCCGTCCTCACAGCTTGCGATCGCTCTCCTGCTTACCACACGCTGTCTACAGCCTCATAGTAATGCTACGATGCCGGCCGTTGCCAGATCGTTCGCCCTCGCCCGCCGCTGCGCGAGCGCGGAAACTCGAGCTCGCTTGCTCTTCTGCTCGCGCCTGGCTCCGGTTCTGTGACCCTGCGCGGCACTGTCCTCCGCCTGAGCCTTCTCTCGTCGACGCAGAGCCCTCCGTCACCCTTGTGGTGCGCAGGGTCGACTGTCAAGCACGAGCTCGCCAAGGGAGGCGGCTCGTCGTCGTTTGCAGCGGGTCTTGTCCTGCCGCTGCACGTTGACGGTCAGCTTGGTCTCGGTCCTTGCGGTGACCTCGGCATTGCCTTCCCCGATGGCGTTGCTATGAGGATCGAGGAGGGCCAACTCGACGACCGCTTTTCCGAGCTTGCGGTGCCCAGTGTCCGACGCCGCAAGCCCCTCCATCGAGGGTTTCTCAGGCAAGCTCTCGCGAGCCATGTCGCGCGTTCTCACAAGCGGTGCAGTCGAGCCGTCTTGATGCTCGCAAGTGCGCCGCGTCGCACCGTACAAGCTCGCGCCCGGGTCGCACACCGGGTCTCGCCCAATCTCGCCCACTGATCCGAGGCTGCACGCCCTCGAGCGCAGAGGTGGGGTGACGCATTGACGCGAGACTAAAGGGGGGGTGGGAAGCATTGCTGAGCTAGGGGGCAAAGGCGAAAAGAGAGAGAGAGAGAGAGAAGGAGAGAAGGGGAGGAAGGCAGGAGGGGACGGCTACGTTCGAACGCGGAGCGAGGCAGGGCAGTCTCGCGCTCAAGGCCGGTCGAGGTGCGACGCTCGCGCGGGTCCACTCAGTACTCCTTCGGAACTTAGTACTCCTCGCCCTCGTTGACGGCTTCATCCGCGACCTCCTCTGTGTGCGCAAGAGTGTCAGTGACCGTGCGAGAGGCGGCCGAGGAGGCGGCGCCAGGGAGGAGAAGGAGGAGGCGACGCACCGTAGTCCTTCTCGAGGGCGGCGAGGTCCTCGCGAGCCTGGTGGAGGACCGAGTCGTCGTTGAGGGGGCGCAAGTCGAGGTCGTAGGCGAGAGGCGACAGGCGGACGTGGAGGGCGAGGCGAGGGCGTAGGTCGAAGCGGGAGGAGGGCGTCGAGGGCGATGGTCGGCAGGAGGCGGCAGGTCGAGGTGGCGAGAGGGCGAGGAAAGAGGGAGCGAGAGGGGTACGTCAGTCACCGGCTCCCTCGACACGCTCCCCCCGACCCCGACGACCACGCTCCACCGCACCCCATCGGAAAAGGAGAGAGAGCGCACCTCGGAGAACTCGCCCTCCTCCATACCCTCGCCGACGAACCAGTGCACGAACGCGCGCTTCGAGTACAGGAGGTCGAACTTGCGGTCGAGGCGGCTCCAGGCCGTCGCGATGGCCGTCGTGTTGGACAGCATGCAGAGCGAGCGCGACACCTTGGCGAGGTCGCCGCCCGGGACGTTGGCGGGGGGCTCGTTGCAGATGCCGAGCTTGAAGCCGGTCGGGCACCAGTCGACGAACTGGATCGTGCGCTTGGTCTTGATGGCGGCGACGGCCGAGTTGACGTCCTTGGGGACGACGTCACCGCGGTACAGGAGCGCGCACGCCATGTACTTGCCCTGGCGCGGGTCGCACTTGACCATCTGGTTGTTCGGCTCGAAGCACGAGTGGGTGAGCTCCGAGACCGAGTTGGCCTCGTGCGACGCCTTGGACGCCGAGATGATGGGCGCGTAGGTCGCGAGCGGGAAGTGGATGCGCGGGAAGGGCACCAAGTTGGTCTGGAACTCGTTGAGGTCGACGTTGAGCGAACCGTCGAAGCGGAGCGACGCCGTGATCGACGACACGACCTGAGCGATGATGCGGTTCAGGTTCTTGAAGCCCGGAGCCTGGATGCCGAGGTTCTTGCGGCAAATGTCGTAGATGGCTGCGCAGGGTGTTGGCTTGTGTCAGTAGCGATCCACGCATGCGGGAAAGAGAGTTATAGGAAGAGACGAAGCGCGCGACGCACCCTCGTTGTCAACCATGAACGAGCAGTCGACGTGCTCGAGGGTGGTGTGGGTCGTGAGGATCGAGTTGTACGGCTCGACGACCGACGACGAAAGCGACGGGGCCGGGTAGACCGAGAACTCGAGCTTGCTCTTCTTGCCGTAGTCGCCCGAGAGCTTCTCGAGGAGGAGCGCGCCGAAGCCAGAGCCCGTGCCGCCACCGAACGAGTGGAAGACGAAGAAGCCCTGGAGACCGTTGCAGTTGTCGGCGAGCTTGCGGATGCGGTCGCAGGTCGTGTCGATGAGCTCCTTGCCGACCTGGTGAGGGACATCCAGACGTCAGTACTATGCGCTCTGTCCTCGTCACCTCTCTCACGGGGTAAAGAGACGCACGGTGTAGTGACCACGGGCGTAGTTGTTGGCCGCATCCTCCTTGCCGTTGATGAGGGTCTCCGGGTGGAACAGCTGGCGGTACTCGCCGGTGCGGACCTGAGAGACGCGACAGCGTGTGAGCTTTCGGAACGCGCACTCGACGCAAGCAGGCAGAAGGAAGGGACGTACCTCGTCGACGACCGAGGGCTCGAGGTCGACGTAGATGGAGCGGGGCACATACTTGCCCGAGCCCGTCTCGGAGAAGAAGGTCGAGAAGCCGCCGTTCGAGTTCTGCTTGTCCGGGTCCTCGTTGATGACGCGGCCGTCGGGGCCGAGGCCGTGCTCGAGGCAGTAAAGCTCCCAGCAGCTGGTGTTGGATTGAGGGAAAGGGGGTCAGGGGACGCGTCGCAGGAGCGAAGGGGTGCGAGGGGTGCGCACGCGTTGCCGATCTGGACACCAGCCTGGCCGACAGAGATGGAGATGATCTCTGTGGGTTCCAAATCGCGTCAGCTACTGTACCACGCACGTCCTGGTTTGCCTGAATGGACGCGGTCGACGCGTCGGGTCCGCTCCCCCCAAGGGGGTCCAACGAGTAGACGTCGCGAGGGGCTTCGAGTGAAAGGGGAGGGTAGCGTACCGCGCATTGTTGTTGAAGGGGTAGAAGGGTAGAGACTGGGTAGGCGGAAACTGCTGGTTGAGAGACGGGGTCAGCGAGGGACACACGTTGAGGGAGCGGGCGCGTGTTTTCTCGCCCGCCACACCTCGGGGGGAGGCAGGAGGAGGGTAGAGGGACCGACAGTGAGACTGAGGTGCGAGGAGAGGGGTCTCTGACTGGTCCTTGTAGCTACGACGGGACTGCAGAGAGGTGCGGGTGGGAGAGGGGACGCTCGTCGTCGCACGCCGCCCATGGCCACGGCCACGGCCCCTCTCTCGACTGCTCGCCGTCCCTGAGAGACTGTCGCCGTGTCTGTCGACGCTTGAAGCTGTCTGTTGCCTCTTCGCAACCTTGCTGAACCCGCGCTGCGTCTCTCTCCCCAAGTTCTAATGCTCGCCGCCTTCACCTCCCAACCCGGGCTCCGTCTGACTCCGCTGGCACCGAGTGCCTGCTGACTCGAGCCCGCGTCAGAAGCACCAAGGTGACGCTCGAAGCGCGCACAGCCCCCACACGTCGGAGGTCTGACGACGCGCTCGTGTCGAGCCTTTGTCTTCTCGAGCGCGCGCACCCCTCGCCAGGACATAGGGCGGACCCGTGCGCAAGCCCGCACCGGCCGCTCGTCGCCTCGGTACTCTCGAGGTGCACAGCCGCTCTCGGTCATCTCCTCACCGAGTCCTGATCGCGAGCCTTTGTCGGGGCCTTCCTCCAGCTCCGCCCATGTCCTGAGCCCAGCTGCCTTCGCGCCCTGCCTCCCTCTCTGACCCGTGCTTTCTTCCTCGCGCTTCTGCTTGTCGCTTTGCCTCTGATTCGCGCTCTCGTCCTGCGACATCCGAGACCCTTACGCAAGAGTGCGTTCTCTCCTTGACCCTCACGCCCGCCGGTCCCGTACTCACTCCTTGTCCACAGCAGATGACCACTCTCAAATCGGCCCTCCGATTCCCGCCAGCACACCCACCGCCGCCGCCGCCGCCGCCCGAGCCGCAGTACCCAAACCTCACCTCGCGCTTTTCTGCCGAGACGCTGCTCATCAAGTCGGCCCCTCGGCCGTTCCAGCGCCTCTTCTCGTCCAACACCAGTCCCGCATCGTCGCCTCCTCTTTCGCCTCCGTCGAGCACCGTCAAGCGGTACCATCGGCGCGTCTCGTCACAAAAGGGCGGCGTCTACCGCCACGCCCCCTCGGCGAGCGAGAGCCGCCTTGTCGTCTCGTCGCCCAAGGCGTACGACCTTCCCGAGATGCCGACGCGGGCCTCGATGGACGACGTCCGTCCGCCGCGCCGCTCAGGGTCGATCTCGCGCACGCGCGCGACGAGCGGGACGGCGGCGGACAAGCTCGCCGGCGCGGCAAAGGAGGTCCTCGACAAGTTTACGCTGCGGCGTCATGGTCGGCAGGGCAGTCACAGCAGCAGTGCCAGTGGCGAGAGCGGCGAGTCGCTCGCCTCCTCGCGCCCGCGCTCGCTGTCCTCGCCGTCGCCGGCCCCGGCTCCCGCGACGCGCCCGCCGGCGCCAAAGCGGAGACCCCCGCCTCGCCCGCTCAACCCTCCTGCGACTCTCGTCGACCCTCCTCCTCGTTCCGACTCGCGCAACGCCCTGACGAACGACCTCGCCTCGGTCAGCAGCGGCGGCGCCTCCCGGGCAGCTCCCCTCCCTGCTCTCGCCTCGAACCGCCCAAGGCCCAAGCAGCTTCCTTTGCACGCGCGCCAGTACCTACGTCCTACTTCGCCGCCGTCGCCTTCGATCCCTCCTCTACGCCCCGCACGCCGTCCGGCCCCGAAGACTGCTGAGCCGGCCAAGCCCTTCCAGGCTCTGCTCGTCGCGCCACCGACCCGCGCGGCCGTCGTGCGTCGCTCGCTCGACGAGCTTCTCGTACGCATCGACGTTGGAGGGCAGTCAACGTACACGACGAGCGCTGCGACGTTGCTCGGCGATGGCGCCGACGCGGGCCGGCTCGGCGAGTTCGTCGAGGCTGTCTACGAGGACGCCAAGCGCGGCGGCGCATCCGTTGATGAGGAGCAGTCGACGCAGGGGGAGCAAGCCGCGACGCACCCGTATCTCCAGCTCCCCGGCGCGCTCACGGATGCTTCGTCAAGCTCCTGCAGCCTCGCGCCGTCTTTGGCGCCCTCGCCGTACCCGTCCTCGCCCTTTCCCTTCGCCGACGACCTGTCGACCTACTCGGGCTGTGTCCCAGGCGACGATGAGCCGACGAGCCCCATCGACCCCCTCGTCAACAGCTCGCTCGCCGCAACGGACCTCTTCCCGTTCAGCCCGCCGCCGCACCCGCTCCCGACGCAGGCGCACGCGCAACACGGTCAGCTCGTCGCGTCGCCGACGCTTCCGCACGGCGGGAAACACCGCTCGGTCTACCCGGACGTTGGCTCGAGCGTCGACCTCGGGCCCGAGGGCGGCCCCCTCCTCCCCTTCGTCGTCCCCTCTGCTGCGCAGGCACCATCGCTCGCCGAAGAGGCGGCGCGCAAAGCTCTCGCCATGCGCCTGAGACGGGGACCAGAGGCATCCAAGCGCGAGTCGAGCGGCGAGGGCGACGAGGTCCGCTTCGACAGCCCGTTCGAACGCGGCCTCGGACCGTACTTTGACGTCGTGCGCAACCAGTTGCACACTTCTACGTGCGGTGACTCGCTCCTCGTCCCTCATTCGCCAGCGGGCACGTTCTCGTCGTCGTCATCGCCCATCCTCGCCTCCTCGCCTTCGCCACTCACAGCCGTCGAGCGGCGCTCGCTCGACTTTGGTCTGCCGTCCGACATAGAAGGGTACGGGTCGGAGGAAGAGCATCGGAGTCGGAGCACCGTGCTGGGCGTCCCGCGCGGGATGAGCCGTCGCACTCTCGAGGGGCTGTCGGGCCTGCCCGGCGGCGGTGGCGACGACGAGGTGCCCGCGGTGCCCAAGCTGGAGCTCGATGCGCCGGGGACGAGGAGCAGGACGGGCACGCCTTCGTTGTCGATGAGCGTGACGACCGTCGACGACGACGAGGACCATGGCGAGGCGACGGCGGCAGGGGCGCCCACGCCCACACTCGGCGACGCCACCCTCACCCTCTTCCTCGACCGGACCGACTCGCCGCTGCTCGGGCTCTCGGACGGCACCGCCGGCAGAGGGGACGCAGCGCCGGCAGCTCCCTTAGCGGCGGGCATGACCTTGTACGGTGCGGTCCTCCACTTCCTCCGCGTCGGCTCGCTTCCCGCCTCGCTCGTTCTCCCTTCGGCATCGACGTCGTCCTCTACGCCATCAACCGTCCCAGGCCTCGCCACTGCGGACGTCGAGCCGCTGTACCTCTCGCTCTTTGCCCTCTCGACCACGCCTCTATTCGCGCTCCTCGCCGCGCTGCGCATGCTCGCCGACGAGGCGGCGTGGCTCGGACTGCGCGAGCTCGAGGGTGCGTGCACCACCGAGCGCGAGAGGGTCGGCGCGGTTGTGCGATGGCTTGCGCAGGCCAGGGGGAGCGGCGGCGCCCCGACCGCGACAAAGGTCAAGGGTCCGGGCGCGCGGGCCAAGGAGGGCTGGATTTAGATTCTCGTGCGTCGTCTGTATCGTGTGACTTGGACTTGCTCTCACTGTGCGCGAAAGCGAGGCAAGGGAAGCGCGTCTCGGCGGGAGAGAGCCGTCGCCCGCTGCCGTGCGCAGGGGCCCTTTCACCTCTGCCGCACGAGGTCAACTCTGGACGCCGCTAAAGTTGCCTCCGTCTCGGACATTCGGGCATCAGTCCGAACAAGCCGTCCAACCGGTCGAGGCCCGGACATGCGACCTGAGCAATTGTTCGTCGGAGCTGGTCGCCCGCGGTGCCGTCCCCCACGCATTCACGCTCGAGGGGCAGAGAGGGGTCACAGCTGCAGTGAGGCGCACGCAGGACTAGAGGAGTCGGCGCGACGACGTGCAGGCCTGCAGATGAGAGTGTCGGCCTCATCAAGGGGCTCGCTGGAAGTCAGGCCGGGCGGGCCGACTTGCGACGACGGCGTCTTGGCGAGCCGCCTTCCGGTTCGCCTCCATCTCACGCTACCGCGACCTTAACTTGGCTTTGGGAGTACCGGGAGAGTGGGGTACACCGCTGCGGGGCCTGCTTGTCGCCCCGCTCGCCGCTCTGCCCGGTTCCAATCGCTCTCGTCCTCGCCCGGCGGACTTGCTCTCGTCTCCTCTCCTTCTCAAGCCTCTCTCGTCCCGGCTCGCCTGCGCTTCTTCCTGCTACTCGCGACTCAAAGAGCTCCTCGCCATGACTGTCCCCAAGCGCTCCCTTGTGACGAGGTTCACGACGAACAGTGTGCGTCTCTGTCGAGTTGGCCGCGTCCTCCCATGGCCAATTTCCTCCGCCACCTCTCGCGCGAATCGGCGCCAGCCTGTATCCATTTGACATTCCATCATGCGCAACAGTACATCGTCGGAGCCCTCCCGACCCTCGCGGGACTCATGTGTGCGTCGTCGTCGCCACGCTGTCCTCCACCCCGCGCCGCATGCTCACCCGTCTGCACTCTCGCCTCGCAGTCGGATGCGACCTGATTTCGATGAGCGGTCAACTGAACAACCCGGCGTACCAGGCCAAGTTCAAGCACCCTTCGGCGGACCTCCAGGGAGGAATCGTCTCGTCCATGGCGGCAGGTGCGTCCACCGCTCGCGCCTTTCCCCCCGCCCCCGCCCCACTCTGTCCTGACTATCGTTCCGCTTCGGCAGGCTCGTTCGGCGGCTCGCTTCTCACGTCGTGGCTCGCCGACAAGATCGGACGCAAGCGCTGCATCATTCTCTCGGGCTACCTTTGGGTCGTCGGCTGCATCATCCAGGCGGCAGCGAACAACGTCGAGTGCCTCGTTGCTGGTCGCGTCGTCGGTGGTATCGCTGTGAGCCCAATCTCGCTCGCTCGAACGGGGCTTGCACTGACCTCGAAGCGCGAGCGTGCAGGTCGGCATCGGCTCGAGTATCGTCACGACCTACCAGGCCGAGATCACCAAGCCTGAGCTTCGTGGTCGCATCGTCTCCATCCAGCAGCTGGCCATCAGTGCGTCAGCGCTCTCCCCGCGCCGTATCACGCTCGCCCTGCGCCGTGTCAGCCCTGACGCGTCACCGTCCCGCAGCGACCGGCGAGTTCCTCCAGTTCTTCGTCAGCTTCGGCTTCTCGTACATCTCGGTGCGCCTTCTCCACACTGTCTGGACTCAAGTCAAGCGACGCACTGACTGAGCGTGAGCGACAGAGCGACATCTCGTTCCGCCTGCCGTGGGCCCTGCAGGGCATCCCCGGCCTTGTTCTCGGCACAACCATGATCTTCTTCCCCGGTGCGTGTTCACAGGCTCGCACGTACCCTGAGCGCGACTAACGGCTCTCCTCAGAGTCGCCCCGCTGGTTGTGCGACCGCGACCGCAACGACGAGGCGCTCCAGATCCTCGCCGACGTGCACGCCAAGGGCGACACCGAGGACGAGTTCGTCCAGGCCGAGTTCGTGCAGATCAGGAAGCAGATCCAGTTCGACAGGACATTGGCAGCAAAGAGGTGCGTCTCCTCCTCAAGACCTCCTCGTCGTCCCCTTCCTCTTTCGCCCTACTTGGCCGTGCTCCACAGGGCTCGAAGCGCTGCTTTGGCACTGCTCAGGGTGTCCTGTGGTACATGGCGGCTAACGCCCCTTCGTTACCCGGCAGCTACCTCGACCTGTTCAAGCCTGAGGCTCGCCGTCGCACCCTCCTCGGCTGCATGACTCAGATGTTCTCGCAGTTGAGCGGTAACGTGCGTTGTTGCTCAGGCATTGCGTCCATAGAGCACTGTACTGACGCGCTCGGGTCTCCCTGCAGAACGTCATGATGTGTGAGCGGCAACGCCCTGCCGCCTGCCCCCCCACATCCTCTGCTGACTCTGTGCTACCTTTTTGCTTTCGCCGGAGACAGACTACATCGTTTATGTCATGGAGGGTGCAGGATTGACGGGCCGCCGCAACAACCTGATCGCCTCCGGCGTTCAGTACTCGCTCCACATGATCGCCACTGTGCCGGCAGTGATCTGGGCGGACAAGTGGGGCCGTCGCCCGATGGCCATCTACGGCATGCTTTTCATGAGCGCATGCCTGTTCTGCGTTGGCGGCATCATGGCTGCCGTGGGCCAGCCTCTCACGTCCGGCGGCGCCACCTCATCGACCAAGTGGTCCATCGTCGGTAACGACAATGCCAGTACGTGATAATCACTGCGCTCTCTCGGAAGTGCACAGGAGGGTGCATGGAGCGGATACAGAGTCGAACTGATGTCCGTCGCGCCGCCTGCAGGGAACGCCGTCATCGTCCTGAGTTACCTCTTCGTCATGGTCTTCAGCTTCAGGTAAGCAGTCCTTCCGTGTCCGCGGACTCCTGAGCACTGACGTTGTGTATCCCCGGGCGCAGTTACGGACCCTTCAGGTACGCCTCGCCTCTGCAGCTCCTCGTCCGGCGAGGGGATCGTGCCACCGCAGAACGCTCCTTGAGGACATTGCGGCGCCGTTTCTGACACCTTGCCTTCGTTAGCTGGATCTTCCCTTCGGAGATTCACCACATGCGCACCCGCGGAAAGGCCGTCTCGCTCGCGACGGCAACCAACTGTGCGCGACCCTTGCCCTGTTTCGCTCGCCTCGCTCGTCTCGCTGACTTTCCTCCTTCCTGTTTCACTAACAGGGATGTTCAAGTGAGTGCAGGCGCGGGTCGAGTTTATCTTTCGTTGTTGCTGACTCAGGCGTGCACCCGCAGCTTCGCCCTGGCCTTCTCGACTCCGGTCGCCTTCCGCAACATCGTCTGTGCGTCAGCTTGCTGCTCCTCCTTTGGCGTCAGCCTGCTGACCCATCTTAACAATATGCAGACAAGACTTACTTTGTCTACGGAACCTTCTGCTTCTGCGCTGCGACCTGCGTGTTCTTCCTCTTCCCCGAGACCAAGGGTCGCACTCTGGAGGAGATGGACGACGTTTTCAATGCCGGCCACGTCTTCAGCGCCTGGCGCCTCTCGTCGGTGCCCAAGCGCACGGTGGAGCAGGTCCTCGGGTGCGCTGCTTTCCTGCTGCGTCTCTCGGCGCCTCTCGTCGCCCCTCGTTGACCTTCTCAACTTGACCTCGCCGCAGCACGACCGACCACGCAGAGCGCTCCAGCATCGACGGCGAGAAGCAGGAGATGCAGCACATCGAGGACGCTTCGGAGAAGCAGGCGCCGCACGCACACACCGCGGCCGCCGGCTCGCACGTCTAGCATCGTGGCCTCCTTGGTCCTCCACGGTCCCTTCCTCGCTTCCCCGGCTCCCTTCCGTTGTAGCTCGTATCCTTCCGCCTCCCGCGTTCAATGATCAGTCAGGTATTTGTCACGCTTGGTCTCCCGTCTTCGAGGGCGAGTTGGCGAGAATGACGGACAGAGCGCGCCCGGACCTTCTCGAGCCTGTCTCGACACACGCGGAGGAAGAGACTGGCAATTGCGTGGGTGGATGGTATGCTGCACAAGGGAACTACTTCGCACAGGAGAACTGACGGGGGAAGGCGGGTATCTGGAGGTGAACTAGGGACACGAGGAACTGACACTGCCGTCTCACAGGGCGGCGACCCACTGAGGATCCGTCTGCGAGAGGTTCTGCGGCGCAGTGGCGGCGAGCAGGAGCTGCGTGATCGACGCGCACACGGGCGTGACAGCACTGGGAGGCTGTCGTGACGCGAACGAGTAGGGAGAGCATCAGCTGGGCGAGCAGGCGTCGTTAAGGAGGTTTCAAGGCACACCTTCTCGCGCTCGAGCTTGCACGACAGCACGCGCGCTTTGCGCGTCACATTGTCGACGGCGCCGAGCATGTAGTCGCGCAAGTTGGCCCGCGGCTCGGTCTTGGACATGGCGAACCAGGTCCGGATCTCCTCGCCGACAAAGATCGACAGGCGATGCTCAAGGTCGTACTGCAGGCGATGCAGAGGCGTCAGTCAACTGCACCGCGTAGCCGCCTGAGGGAGGTGAGAAAGGGAAGAGACGCACCTCGGACTCGGTGAGCGCGCGCGCGATCGCCATGAGCGAGCTGGTGAGGAGGCCCTCGGTGCCGTGAGGTCCGATGAAGCGCTGGAAGTTGGGCGTGAAGCGGAAGGGGACGGGCTCGTTGTGGAAGAGCTCGGGCTTGCCCGGAACGATGGCTGCAGACGCGGTCCGAGTCAGCATGGGCGCGACAGGGTGCGAGCGAGAACAGGAAGGTGACGCACAGGGCACCATGTCGGACGTATAGAGCTTGCCCGTCGCGCGCGAGATGTGGATGCGCGACGGTCGACGGTCGGCCATCGAGAGCGTGTACGTCATAAAGACGAATGCCGCGTACGACGTCGTCATGTGCTTGCGCAGGTGCCACAGGTCGTTGGAGCTCGCCATAGACTTGACCAGGTACTGCGCGTGGGGGGTTTGAGTGATTCAAAGAATCAGCGACGCTCTTTGAAGAGGACGAGCGCGCTCCTGCTCACCTTCTTGAGCACGTCGTCCGGCACCATCTTGCACGCCACCTCGTCGAGGATCTCCTGGCGGGCGCTCCAGATCTGCGCCTTCTGCAGTCGCGTCGCGTCAGGGTCAGCGACGGCTCGTGTCAGTGAGAGGAGGAGGAGTCGGGAGAGACGCACGTCGAGCGGGGGCTCCTGGCGGTGCAGCGTGCGGAGACGCTCGGTGACGGCGAGGATCGGGTCCTCCTTGCGGAGGCCGAGCTCGTCGCAGTGCTGCTCGAGGATCTCTTGCATCGACGTGATGGACGCATCGTTCTCGATGATGCGCACGCTCGGCGAGAGCGGGACGACGACGGGGACCGTGAACTGGAGGTTGCGCTTGCGCGACTCTTTCCGGTTCGCGAGCGTGCTGCAGGGAGGAACGGCGCAGAGTCAGCGACCGCGATTAAACACCGTGAGGCGACCGAGGCGAGAGAGAAGCCACCCTACCAGTTGAGCATGCGGAAGAGCTGCATAATGCGCTCCTCGCGGCGAGAGGTGCGGACCGCGGGGATCTGGATCATGAACTGGTGCACGCTGCCGTCCTGTCCGAGGATTGTGAGGCGGCGGTAGTAGACGCCCGTGCCGCGGTTGACGTCGTACTTGTTGGCAAAGTGGCTGATGCGCACAAAGTTGTTGTTGTTGTCCTCGTGCTGCAGGTACTGGCCGGGCACCTCAATCTCGTCGAATTTTTGGTACTGGAACTCGACGAGCCAGTGCGACGACGCCTCGAGGCTCGCCCGCTTTGGCTTCTTGTTGAGCATCGCCTCGTACCGGTCGCGCCAGTCCTGCAGCCGCTGCACGTACTCGCGCAGAGTCGGCTTGGTCGTGAGGAAGTCCTTCTCGAACTGGGCCTGCGGGCGGGGCGGGCGGACGAGGGAGTACAGACACAGGCGTCAGCCGAAGGCAGAGCGCGCGCGGCGAGAGGAGGCAACAGAGGCAGAGGAAGACGCACCTTGACGTGCGTCGGGTGAAGGCTTTCGGCGAAGCGAGCGATGTTGGTGTTGGTCGTCTGCGGCAGGAGGCCGTCGTCGTTCGGGTTCTGGGCGCGCTGGATGTACTGCGAGAGGGCGTCGGCGAGGAGGGCGCTGATGAGGCGGTAAATGTCCTCGTCCGGCGTCGGCTTGAACCGGCTCGAGATCTGGTCGACGATCATCTCCATCGAGAGGGCCAGGAGGGGGAACGCCGTCTTGAGCACCGCCATGATCTCGTCGATGTAGTCCCACGGGTGACGAGGACCCGGTGCGGGGGCGCCGGCGACCTGCGTCCCGCCGGGTGTTACGATGCTCGGTGCGCCGTCGGCGCCTTCGGCCTGGTCGGCCGGGGGAGGAGCGTCGCCGTTGGCCGCCGCCTGCTGCTCTTGCTGCCGCTTGAGCTGCTGCATCTTGGCGTGCTCCTGGGCCTGCCACTGGCGCTTGGCGAGCGACAGGTCGTCACGCGTGGTGCGGAGCTGGAAGAAGAGCGCCTGCAGGCGGGAAAAGGGGAGAGGCGAGCCGAACCCGGTCAGTCGGCGGGCGCACGGCGAACAGGGAGGAGAAGGGGAGAGACGCACTTGCGGGTACGTCTTGGCGATCTTGAGGAGGATGACGCGGACATAGCGCGCCTCGCGCTGTGAGAGCGTGAGGAGGAGCTGAGGCACGAACGTGATCCAGTACCACGTCGGTATCTCGCCCTTGTAGTTGTCGAACGCCTTGGAGATGGTCCCGGCGGCGTCGTCGAGGCTGAGGAGCCACAGGATGCGGACGAGGAGCTTGCGGACCTTTGCGCTCTTGTACAGGCCGGCCGCCTGGAGGTAGCACGAGACGGCGTTGGCGGCGATGGTGAGGTCGGCCGGGTTCTCCTTGAACATGCGGTCGTGGTACTCGCCCCACTCTGCCCACGCCTTGGGGAAGCTCATGTCCATCGAGACGGCGAGGTTGAACGTCTGGTTGGCCTCGTCGTGCAGGTGCAGCTTGGCGAGGAACATGCCCTTGAGCGTGAAGAACTCGGCCTTTTGCGGGCCGTTGAAGTACATGAGGTTGGTGTTGTTGATGACCTCGAGGCCCGACGCGAGCTCGGACGGGTTCTGGTAGTGCGCCTTGGCCTGCTCGCGCAGCTTGAGGAACGCCTCCTGGATCTCGATGTTGGGCAAGGTGTAGATCTTGGTGAGCGACGTGATGCACACCTCGTTGAGGTGGTGCTTGCGCGCGACGTGCGCAAAGCGGTTGATGATCCACGCCGTCTCGTGGAAGCCGCGGTACGCGAACGAGCTCGCGTTCTGCGGCGCGCCCGGTGCATTGGGCGGCGGCACGAGCGGGAGGTACGCCTTGTTGATGGCCGAGAAGACGTGCTGCCGCCACGCGACGAGGTCGGACCACACGTCGATGTCGTCCCAGAGGTTGGGCAGGCGGTCGCGCCACGTGCCGACGATGCTCTTGAGCTCGGCTGAGCGCGTGTCGAGGTTGTTGGCGTTGGTGCCGGCGAGGCTCGCAAAGATCTGCTGCGTCTCCTGGAGCTCGACAAACTGCTGGAACGTCTGCAGGAGCGGGTAGTGCGCCTGCGTGACCGTCTCGGGCAGGTAGTACCACTTGCGGAGCGACAGCTGGACGCCCTCGTCGCACAGCTTGGCGAACATCTTCTTGGCGTTATTGGCCTCGTCCTGCGTCTTGGCCGAGTACGCTGCGAGGAGCGCGAGGTAGGTCTCGAACACGCGGCGGCGCGGCGTCGCCACCGGATTCATCGACGCGAGCGCGTCCTCGATCATGGGCCGCTCCTGGTTCCAGTCGGCGAGGCGCCACGCGCACTCGAGGAGGAGCTCCTTGTTGCCCTCGTTCTTGGCCATGCTGCAAAGGAGAGGGTGACGAGAGCAGGCGGGTTAGCTCTCGCTCTGCGGCGGTCGCGCGCAGGGAATGAGGGAGAGGGAGTCGGCAAAACGCACTCGTTGAGGACGTCCCACTGCGAGCGACGCAGGGAGGCGGTATGAGCGATTCGTGCGTCGAGCAAAGACACCCTGAGAGAGAAAGGGAGAGAGAGAGCTAAGGCGCACCTGTTGAAGTTTCTGCGCCGTGTTGATCCAGTGGTCCTCCCACAGGGCGAGCTCGCTCTCGGTAAAGGGCATGACGCCGCTGCGTGCCGTGATCTGCGCCGACTCGTGCAGGACCTGCGCCTGGCCCCACTGGCCAATCTGCTCCCAGCTGTGCGAGCGGCGAGACGAGAGAACGTGTCAGCGACGTGCACACACATTCTCCCTCGAGGAACCGGGAGAGAAGAAGAAGAAGAAGACGAGGCGACGCACCTGAGGGCCGAGTTGGTCTCGTTGTAGGCGGCGCGACGACGCCACAGGCCGTACAGGAGGTCGTCCTCGCTCAGCTCGGCGTAGAGCTCAGTGAGGGCGTCCATGGCCGTCTCCTTGACCGTGTCCGACTCGCGCGGGTTCTCGAGCGTGTCCTGGAGGAGCTCAATCCCCGTGTACCACGCGTTGAACGTCCGCGCGTGGTACCGTACGACGTGCGGCGGGAGGACGAGCGCAGGCGAGCACGCAAAGGCCGACTGAAGGAGCGTCTGGATGACGTTGGGCCGGCGGTCGACGCTGCGGAGGTGGTATTCCTTGACGAGGAGCGTCACCATGAACTCGGTCAGGTGGCGCTGCTCGCTCCGTCCGAGGCACGACCAGCCCGTCTTGAACGTCGAGATCCACGTCGCGTGCGTCGCGTTGGGGTCAGCGTAGAGGAGCTTGCGCGCGGCGGCGAGGAGCTCGCCCGTCGAGTACGACTCGAGCTGGCGGGCGAACGCGACGGGCGCGTGCTTGACGCCGTCGAGCGACGCGCCGGGGACGAAGAGCGGGTCCTTGGTGTCGACGGCGCCGAGGAGCAAGTCGAGCGCTTGGTGGATCCAGTACGTCTCGGAGAGCGTCTCCCAGCTCTGGACGCCGAGGATGTAGTGCAGGCGGCTGAAGAGGCCCGTCGCGAGGCTCTTATCAAACGTCGCGAGGAACTTGGAGCGGATGACTGGGTCGCGGACCTTGCACCCCATGAGGAACGCCGGCTCGAGGCGCAGCGTGAGCTCGCTCCGCGCCAGCGCCGGATCGGTGTAGATGTCGAGGATGAGGTTGAGGAAGTCCTTTTGCAGCGCCTCGCTGCTGCGGGCCTCGAACGCCGTCATCTTTGCGAGGATGCCCGCCTTCTCCTTGAGGGTCGGGAACGGCTCGTCCTTGTCAAAGACCCACTTGCGCACCATCTGGAGCAGGAACCGGCACACGTCGATGTTGCTCGACTTTTCGACGAGCTGGACGATGCCGCTGAGGAACCAGCGCCGCTGCTCGCCGAGGTGCGACACGCGCTGACGGAGGACGTCGAGGCTCGACACGAGCAGGCGCAGGTTGGGGTCGACCGACGAGACGACCGTCGCCGACGCCGTGTGCTCCTTGAGGTACCGCGTAAAGACGCGGATGAGCGCCGGCACGAACCCGTCGATGCGCTCGGGCTCGACCTTGGACCACGACTGGAGGATGAGGATGACGGCGGGGAGGTTGTACATGGCCCGCAGGCCCTCGTCGACCGTGGTCCGTGCCCACTCGATGAAGGCCTTGGCCGCCGGCGGGACGTCGCTCGAGTCGGCCGTCACGTTGCGCGGGAGGTGGTCAAACAGGCGCTCGACGACGGGGCGCAGGCTCGACGTCAACCGCATCTCGCCGCTCGTGAAGCCCTTCTCGACGATGCCGTGGAGGACGGCCACGTTCTGGACGTGCCACTCGGTCGGCTTGTACGAGCTGACGACGTTGAGGACCTCGGCCGAGTTGCACAGCTGGCTGAGAGTCTCGTCCGTCACGTCGTTGGCAAAGGTCCTCTGGAAGAACGAGAGCTTGACGTTGCTCTCGCCCCACACGCCCGGCCCGATGAGCTCGCGCAGGAGGGCGAGGGCGCGGAAGACGAGGTTGTTGCGCTGGACGGGCTCCTGCGAGTTCGAGATGAACCGCAAGAGGTTGTTGACGACCTGGTCGCGGAGCGACTGCGGCGGGACATAGGTCGCGTTCGCGCTGCTGCTCGCCGTCGACGGCGCTCGCGACGCGCCACGCTCCGTCTTGGCCCGCTTGGGCGACCGCGGCTCAACCGCGCCTGTGTCGGCGCCAGCGGCGTCACCCGAGCCCGAGCCCGAGCCCTCGACGTCCATGCGCGTGTCGTCCTGCTTGGCGAGCTCGACGCGCTTCTTCTCCCACTTGAGGATGACTTCGATGACATCCAGCGTCAGGACGCGCGTGTCGGTCGTCGTCGAGCTGAGCGTGAGCTTGGCGAGCGACGCGACGATGTGGGGGAAGAACTGCTCTCGCGCGGCAAAGAAGAGGTCGGGGTGTCGGACGATGAGCTGGTAGATGTTGACGAGGAGAGACATGGTCGAGCCTTCCTCGATGAGCGTCTTGCGCGTGAAGTAGGCCCACCCGGGGATCTGGCCCGGTGCCGAGGGGGCGCCGCCGGGCATGCGCTGTGGGAGCGCCGGCGCGAGGATGTCGAGCGCCTCGCGGACAAGGTTGCGCGCCTCGGGCTGGTGCGCGCGCAGGAGTGCGACGTAGATCTGGCCGACGATCTTGGCGGGCGACTCGTACGCGGCGAGGAACGTCGCGATGAGGATGTAGGCCGTCTGCGTCACCGTGATGTCGTCGAAGCGGATGCTCATCCACCCAAACTTGATGACGTCCTTCTTGACGGCGTCGAGGAGCTTTGGCGCCATGCGGATCAGGATCGTCGACATGTGGCACAGCTCGACGCGGAGCTCCTCGTCGTCGAGCGTGCCGAACTCGCTCGGCGGCTGGACGAGCGGGTGCCACACCTTGGCGTGCACCTTGGTGACAAAGCTCGCGTCGAGAAGGCCCGCCTCGCGTTCGCCGCGCGAGTAGGCGACGAGGAGGATCGGGTTGACGAGGAGGCGCAGGGCGGCGGACTTGTGCGCGCTCTTGACGACCGGGTTCTCGTAAATGTCGAGGAACCGGTCGAGGACCTGGCGACGGAAGTCGAGGTTGGTGCTCAGCGCGACGTGGCGGTTGAGGAACCGCGACAGCGCCGTGTGGTCGGCCGACGTCAGGTACGTGTACGCCTCGACGAGGTGGAACAGGAGGTCGATGTGCTCAACCTGCTCGAGGTACCCCGTGAAGATCTCAACGACGACGGCGTCCTCCTTGAGCTGCTGCACGTGCGGCAGCCCCTGCCGGCGCAAGCGGGTGCGCCGGATGTCCGACACCCACCGCGTGATGAGCGCGGGCACGACCTTGTCGCAGCGCACGAGCCACCGCGGGTCGACGGCGGCAAGCTCGCGGATGACGAGCGCGACGTGGTACCCGACGTCGCCGTCCTTGTCGAGGCACGGCTGGATGAGCGACTCGGCATGGGTCTCGATCCAGTCGCGGATCGGCTGCGCGTGCTCTGACGCGAGGACGGCACGGAACGTCGGCACGTAGCGTTCCTCGGCGAGGCGGCCAAAGAAGAACATGGTCGTCTTCTCCGGGTGCAGGGCGAGGAACTTGGCGAGAGGCGGCGTGAAGATGCTCGACTTGAGCTTCTTGAGCAGCCGCTCGACCTGGACAACCATCTCGATGACGTCGTCGAGGTACTGTCCCGCGGCTGGGTGCGGCAGGAGGTGGAAGATGTTGGTGATGGCCGCCATGACCTCGAGCTCGCCGTCCTCCGAGGGCTGCTTGGCCGTGGCGCGCAGGATGTCGGCCGGCACGGCGAGGCTGCGGAAGTGATCGACAAGCTTCTGGCCGATCTCGACCTTGAAGTAGTTGGTCAAGAGCTCGAGCAGGCGAGCGAGACCCTGCGGATGGAGCGGGAAGCGACAGCGGTCAGGTCGAGCACCACAGGCGAGGCAAGGGACATGAGAAGCTGTGACGCACGTGCAGGCTAGCGACGGAGAGCTTCTTGTGGTCGGCGAGGTTCATGAGGACGGGCTTGAGACCCGTCTGCAGGAGGTCCTTGGGGAGCTTGCCCTGGGCGAGCATGACCTGCTTGAGGCTCTGGTACGCCGCGTCGACTACCTCGGGCGCCTTGGAGTACAGGAGCTTGAAGTAGACCGACAGGGCACGGATGCGGGTCTGGTTGTACGCGGGCGTGTTGAGCTGCGGGTTGGCGAGCGCGGCCGACAAGAGCTGGACGCAGACGACGCGCAGCTGCGTCAACGGTGCCGTCGTCTTGCTCGTGATCTTGCCTCCGAGGAGCGCCACGTCCTCGGCGTCGGCGATGCCGAGCGCCTCGTGCAGGAGGCGCACGAGTTGGTCGTCGACCTCGATCAGAGGCGGGTCGAGCGTGATGCAGTACGTGACGGCGTCGATGTGTCCGATCTGCATCGTGAAGCCGAGCGCGCGCAGGGGCTTGGTGAAGATAGGGCCGAGGAGGCGGTCCTTGACGGGCGTGAGCATCTCGGTGAGCGACTTGCCCTCCTCCTCTGAGACGATCTTGAGCGCGCGCTTGACGGCGTCGCGCACGGGGGCGACCTGACTGCTGACCTCGACGAGGAGGAGGCCAACGAGGTAGTTGAGCGTCGTGCGTGACGCCTGCTTCTCCTCGGGCGTCGTCGTCTTGCTGCACACGCGCACAAGGTGCAGGAGCGTGTCGACGACCATGCCGGCGTTGGAGGGCGACTCGCCCGGCATGTCCTTGAGCGCGAAGAGGAGCGCCCGAGTGAACTCGATCTCGTGCTCGATGACCCACTTGGTCTCGATGCCGACGTCCGAGATGAGGAGCGACATGCCCCGCGCGGCGCCCGTCTTGCGCTGCCACGACGGGTCGTAGCAGTGCGACGCGAGACGCGACCCCATCTGGTGCAGGAGCGACGTCGCCGCATCGAGGCGAGCGTTGGCGCCGGCGCCGAGGTTGCGGCGCGAGATGAGGACCTCCATGACGGCCTTGGTCTGCGCCGCCGCCTTGCTCAGGTCGGGCGTCTCAACCGTGCACAGGTTTTCGATGACGGCGTCGACGAAGGCTGACGAGAGCGGCATCGACTGGCGCGCCTGGACGGGGTTCTCTGGCAGCTCCTTGCCGAGCTCGAACGCAAAGATGAGGCGTGCGAGGTCGAGCATGTACTTGTTGGCCTCGTCGGCAAAGTCGTCGACGCGCGTCGCGTCGTACAGCCCTTTGAGGACGAGGCCAAAGGTCGTCTCGGGTTCGCCCGACGGCAGGCCCTGTGCGCGCAAGCGGTGGAGTCAGCTTCGGGCGCTTTCGTGCACGCAAGCTGAACGAGAGGGAGGGGCGCACCTGGCGGATGAAGCAGGCGACCGAGTACTTGAGGAACTGGTACGCGACGCGGCGGTAGTGCACGTCGCCACGCTTGATGATCTTGAGCGCGACGTCGACAATGGGCCCGATCCGGATGGCGGCGTCCTTGCCTTCGAATTTGACGTCGAGGAGCGCCTCTGGGCCGACGGGCTTCCACTCGAGCTTGGGCGGGTCGAACCCCTTGCGGTTGCGCCCCCCGATCTTGCCCAGGATGCGCATCGTCGTGTGGGCGTGCTGGTGGTTGAACGGCAGCGGGCGCAAGAGGCGCCACAGGCCGACCATGACCTCGTCGATGACGGGCGCAAAGAGCGGGTTGAGGAACTCCTGCGTCAGGTTGTCGACGCACAGCTCGAGGGTGCGCAGGCCCTGGCTGACGAGCTCGCTCCCGGCTTGAAGAGCGTGGACAAGGGGCCGCATGAGGTACGACAAGTAGGGGAGGAGGACCGAGAGGCGGACGGGGACGGTGAGGATGAGCTCGGCAAAGAGGTCCTTGCGCGACTTGTCGGCCGACTTGAGGAGGGCGTTGAGCTGCTCGAGGAGCGTCTGGAGCAGGGGGAGGACCTCGTTGTACAGGATCTCGAAGCGACCGCCGCCGATCGACCTGAAGAGGGCGCGCAGGAGGAGGTAGTACGAGTTGGGCTCGGCCGCCTGGCTCGCGAGTTTGAGCGAGTTCATGATGAGGTTGGACAGGTGGGGCAGGAGGACGGGCTCGTTCTTCTCGGGGAAGATCGTGACGGCCATGAACGACATCTTGTACAGGCGCAGCATGACGCTCGTGTTTTCCTTGTTGTTGTTGCCGAGGTCGGGCAGGCGCGCCGACAGGAATCGGAACAGGATGGCGACAAAGTGCTGCGACACGTTCTCGTTCGAGAGGAGCGACTGCGGGATGACGAGCAGCTCGTGGTTCTGCGACGTGCAGGCACAGGCGTCAATCGCGAGGGAGACGGGAACGAAGAGCAACGGAGAGAGGACGCACCCGGATGAGCTCGTCAAAGAAGAAGCCCATGCGGCTCTCGATGACCTCCTGGAAGATGACGAGCTCGGTCTGGACGAGCGTCGACGTGAGGACCTCCATGACCTCCTTCTGCTCGCGACCCTGGTCGCGCGCCGGGTCGAACAGGACCATGCACTTGACGGCCGCGTCAAAGAAGCGGCACATGAGCTCGGCGTCGGGTCCCTGGCCGCCCATGCGGTTGAGCGCGAGCCCGAGCGTCTTGAAACCGAAGAGGAGGTTGCGGTACAAGAACCGCGCGTCCTTGACGGGGTCCGGGCCCGGGTCGACCATGACGACGGCCTTCTTGATGGGCTTTGCCCGCTCGATGTCGACGTCGTCGAGCGCGAGCTCTGCGGGCTCGTCGTCCTCGTCCTTCTTGACCTCATCGTCGCCGCCCGTCGCCTTCTTGCCGTCCTCGTCGCCCGCCGCCTCGCCGTCGACGTCCATCTTGGCGTCGCCGTCGCCGTCCTCGTCCTTCCTGTCGACCTTGCCCTCGCCATCCGTCGCCGCGTCCTCCACGTCCTTCATCGCCTCGTCCTCTCCGCCCTCGACCGCCTTGCCCTTGCCCTTCTCCCTCCTCCTCGCCTCCCAGGCGCGGCGCTCTGCCTCTCGCTCCCTCACCTTGTCCACGGTGCCCACGAGGGGCTCGCGCGCCTTGCTCCACTTGGCCCACTCGTCCCTGACCTCGGCCATGGCCTCCATGCGCGCGACGAACGCGAGGAGGATGCGCTGCAGGATCTTGACGGCCTCCTGCGGCTCCTTGCTCGCGATCGGGTCGATGAGGTTGAGCAGGAGCTTGGAGCACATGGTCTGGATCGCGGACGCGAGCGTCGGGTCGTGCACGTTGGCGCAGTAGGTGTGGACGACGCGCGAGAGCTGGTGCAGGGTGAGGTCGGCGCGGCAGTGGTGGATGAGGTCGGCGAGCATGGAGAAGGCGAGAGGGCGCAGGTTCTCGTGCCCTGTGACGCTGTTGCCCGTCAGGACGTGCTCATCGAGGAGCGTGTCGATCTGCGACAGGAAGGCGGTGCGGAGGTCGCTTTGCAGGATGTGGCGCGTCGCAATGATGAGGTCCTGCGAGCCGAATCACGCGTGAGCTAGGAGATCCAGGAGCCAGGAGCCAGAGAGAAAGCAGAGCAGTGCGCACCCGCTTCATCGAGACTGCTTCGGAGGGGCAGTCCTTCATGAGGCGCACGGCAATCTCGGGCAGGACGTTAAGGTACGACTGGAGCGCCGTGTTGGAGACGCGGTGGATGTAGGCGAGGAACGACATGGTCTTGGTCTGCGCCATGACCATGTCCTGGAACGCGCCGCGCTTGTCCTTCGGGATCTCGGGGCAGATGCCGACCCACGACTTGCCCGGCTCCATCGACTCGTGCTTGCGGCGCTGCGGCTCGGCCTGCATCTGGATAAACTCGAACACGAGCGGCACAAAGATGGTGATGGCCTTGTTGACGAGTGGCCGGTACGTCTGGAAGATGAAGACGATCGACGCGGGGCAGTCCTGCAGCAGCTTGAAGCTGCGCATGGCCGGCGCGTGCACGACCGGACCGCCGCCTGCCCCTCCTTCGCCCTCGATGCTGGGCGGCCCGCCGGACGAGGGCGACTGGGCGTCGCTCGCGGCGGATGCGGCCGCCCCCTGCGAGCGCGTCTGGCGCGAGTCGCGGAACGTCTCCTCGACGACGCTGCCCATGTTCTTGAACAGGTCGGCGACGATCTCGAGGAACTCGTCGACGCTCGACTCGATCTGGGCGACGGTCGGGTCGGGCGTGCCGTCCGCGGGGGGCTGCGCCGACGAGGGCGGAGGCGGGCGCGAGTAGGTGCGGTGCAGGTCGATGATGACCTTCATGCAGAGGACGGCGTTGTCCTCGGACTCGATGCGGAGGAGCGAGAGGAGGAGCGACATGAGGGACGAGGCGTGCTGGCGGAGGGGCTCGACATGCGGCAGGCGGTGCAGGATCTGGATGAGGAGGTTGCGGAGTTTCTGCGGGCGGTTCCGTGCTGTCAGCTCTGCCCATTGCAATGAGCGCGTCGCGAAGGACTCACGTGCTCGCCCGAGGTCGACACGAACGAGGGCTTGCCGGTCCTGAGGATGTCGGTGAAGCAGGGGAGCAGGACCTCAAACAGGCGCCCGAGGTCGAGGTCCTTCTGGTACATGTCGATGACATCTCGTAGCTCGGTCGCGAGGTTGGTCTTGACCTTGAAGTCTGCGCAGAGTGAGGCAAGCGACGAGGGGTCAGTTCGGGTCGAGGTCGAGGTGGGCTTGCACGCGACGAGGGGCAAGAAGAAACGGCGAGAGACTGACCAAGCGAGTTGTCCCTGAGCTTGTCTGCGATGGTCTCGAAGCTCTGACCTTCGAGGGGCGAGCCCTGGCCAAAGGTGCCGGGGAGGGCGGGTCTGGACGAGGCCCTGCCGGCGCTGCTCGAGCTCGGTGGACCCATTGTGGGTCGACGAGAGCGGCTTTTCAGCTACTGCCGAGCGAGTGGTCGAGTCGGCTGGTCGCCTGGTGGGGACGGAGGCGAATTGGTACTTGTTGCTGAGCGCGAGGAGGGGGGGGGGCTCGAGGCGAGCACCGGCACGGAGAAGCACGTCGCGCCCAACCTCGACCTCTTTGCGCGCCCCCCCTTGCCCGAACATCCCATTGTGCTGCCTGTACTGCCTGCTCACTCCGCACGAGAACCTCGTGCCTACGTCTCCGAGCTTGTCCCACCTCGAACGGTGCAGGGCGTCGTCGCGAGGTCGAGCGCCTCCCACCTCGAGCATCCCTCTCCTTGATCTCCTGCCATGCCCCTCTAGCCTACAGCATCGGTTCGCGCTCTTCATGCTTGGAACGCCCGGGCTACCTCATACTGACCCGCCGGGCTCGCCTGAGCTCCCGTACGTGCCGCCTGTGCCTCTGCCCAAACTCGCGCCGAGCGATGAGGTTGCCCTGCCAGACTACGCGCTCACATGCCACTCGACTGGTCTGCCCGCCCGCGCATTCGCCCAAGTCCGTGCTTAAGACGCGCCTCTGCTGACGGCGCTCGTCCAGCTCGCGAGGTGCTCAACACAGACGCGTCAGCTCCTCCGACCCTCCGAGCTTTCGTCCTCCGCGCCTGGTCACTCGCACTACAGAAGCAGACTGCAGGGCTACAAGATCTCCTTTCACAAGTGGCTTCTACGCGCCTCAAGCCAGACTCTAGAACGCCGCGGGGACTCTGCGCGCGGTCGCCGAGGGAGAGCGAGTCAGCGCTCGTTCGGTTTCCCTGCGACTGCGAGAGAAAGACGACGCACCCGTTCTTCCGCGAGTCGGACGTGGCTATGCACCAGACACGCAGAGGCATCAGTCAGCCACGCGCTCGCACAGCGCCAGGAGGAGCGAGAAGGGGAAAATTGAACGCTCGCCGCACCGAAGAACTTGCCGTCGCCGTCGCGCTGGACAGCTTGCACCTCTGCGATGCCGACGTTGATGTCGAAGAGGCTGCGAGCGGTCGCGAGACATGTGAGCTGGGTGTTTTGCCTACCACAGAGCGACTCGCCCCCGGCCGAGCAGGGACGTGCCGCGTGTCGCAGAGAAAAACGAGCAACGCACGTGATGTTGTGCCCTCGGTCGCGCAGGCTGTCAAGGATGTCGGTGCGGAACGTCGACTCGACCGACACCTGCGAGCAGTCCAGCGCGTGTCAGCGGGTGCTCGGGCGTCCTGGCGCAGTGCGCCCACCAGGTCCAGCTCGACGACCCGATACGCAGAGACTCGCGCCTCGGAAGACACGCGCTCCGACTCACATACTCGGGCAAGAGCTGGTGGTGCACCCTCGGGAGCTCAACCGCGCTCGCGAGGTCGTGGCCCCAGTCGAGGTTGAGCAGGGTCTGCGCAACGGCGCCAAAGATGCGCGAGCCGCCCGAGCCGCCCATCGAGAGCCACACGGCGTCGGACGAGGCGTGGTCCATGATGAAGGGCGACGTCGACGAAAGGGGCCGCTTGCCGCCGGCGGGGTAGTTGAAGGGCGAGGCTGCGAGTTCCAGTCGAGGAGCGTCAGTCCGTTTTGCGCGTCCTCGAAGGCACCGATCAGCTCTCCTTTGGTGCACAGATCAACAAGGGCGGAGCACGCGAGAGCAATGAACGCACGCCTCAAGCCAAACGCGTCCGGGATGCCCGGCGTCGCAAAGTCGTCGAGCTCGTCGTTGAGGATGATGCCCGTCTTGGCGTCCATGACGCGCGAGCCAAAAATGAGGTTGACGGTCGACGTGAGGGCGACGGCGCCGCCCCAGCGGTCCATGGTCGACATGTGAGTCGTGCCGTGGTCCTCGAGGATGTCAAACTGCGGGTGGTAGTACGAGAGGTGGTGCGTGCGGTCCTGCGAGTGGTAGACTGGTCAGTCGCTCGGCTCCACCATAGAACGAGAGGTATCTGCCCTTGGGGTTCTCCCGCAAGAGGCGAGCGAGGGACGACGCACGTCAGTGATGTTGGCGCGCACGGCGTCGGCGTACTTGCGCGTCGGGATCTCGGCGAGCCTCTTGTCGTTGTGGATGAACGGGGGGTCGCCGACGCTGGTGCGGGCGGCGAACGCGACTGCGCGTGGTGCGGGAGGTGGCATCAGCCAAGTTCTCGGCGAGGAGACCACGAGCCGAGACAGCGACGGGAGCGCAGCGCACACTTGAGAGCCTCAATGAAGCGGTGCTCCGTCAGCGGGGTCTGTCCCGCCTCGGCAAAGTCGTCGTAGCCGTCGAGGACGTTGAGGAGGTGCCGCAGGATGGGGCCGCCGCTCGGGTAGCTCCCCGTGTAATACCTCCTCCCGCGGTACACTCCTTCCTCTGCGCGCCTGACGACCGCCTTGTACGACCGCATGTCGTCGTTCGTGAGGATGCCGCCCGTCGCCCGCACCGTCTCGACGAGCGCATCGGCAATCTCTCCCTCGTAGAAAGCGTCGGCGCCCTCGCGCCCGAGACGCTCAAGCGTGTCGCCGTACGCGACCCGGCGCACGACGTCCCCCTCCTTGAGGAACTCGCTCCTCTGCCCGTCCTTGCCCTTGCCCCCGCGCATAAACATCGCTGCCCAGTCTTCCTCGTCCCGGATCCACTCGTTCAGCGTCGGGCCCTTCTTGCCACCCGTCCAGTCGCTGATGCGCGCGTTCAGCCGCCGCGCGAGCTCCTTGCCGACGGCAAACTCGCGCGCGAGTTCGGCCGCAGGCGCAAACAGGCGCGACCAGGGGACGCCCCCTCCGCAGGCGTGGTACGCCGCCTCGAACCCGCGCAGCTCGCCCGGAACGCCGACGGCCAGTCCACCAACCTTGCTCGCGCGCGCGGGGTCCCAGTCGGGGTCGTCGGGGCGCGCGTCGCGCGTGAACATGTTGGCGTGGGCGAGCGCCGGGGCTGCCTCGCGGAAGTCGATCGAGACGGGGTGCGTGCAGCGCGGGTTCGAGTAGGCGGCGGGGAACGGAGCATCGGACGTGGATGAGCTGGACGAGTTGAGCGAGGGCGGGCGGATGACCATGAAGCCGCCGCCGCCGATGCCGGACGAGAACGAGTTGACGACTCCGACGCAGAGGGCTGTCGCGATGGCTGCGTCGACCGCCGTGCCGTTGTCGCGGAGAACTGTGAAGGTGGGCAGGTCAGCTCGGCGCGAAACAGGGATCCGAAGCGAGAGCGAGGGAAGGGCGCACCGTCGACGCCGATCTGAGAGCACCTCCCCTCTTCGCTCGCGACGGCGCCGTTCCACCCAGTGACGAGGTAGCTCGGGTTGCGCGTGCCCTTGCCCGGCGGCGGAAGGTGCGTCATGTCTGGCGTGTCGCGCTTCTTCTTGCCCTCGTCCCCACCTCCCGCGCCTCCGCCTCCTCCCCGGCGCCCAATCGTGAGGGGGAGGACAATGGCGAGCACGATTCCCGCGAGGAGGAGGAACCCGAAGCACCCGAGTAGGGCCTGCCGCACGCGGCGTGCCCTGCGCGCGCGGTGCAGGGCCCGCTCGGCTTCGAGCGCGGCCTGGTCGTCGCCGTCTGGGGCACGCTCGAGGAGGAGGGCGTTGTTGGCCTGGGCGGCGTCAGCTGCGAGTGGGATGGGGTTGCCGGATGCGCGCGAGAGGGCGCGCTGCCTGTACGAGGGGCGGGCGGGTGAGAGCGTCTGGCCTGACGAACCGCTCGGCGCCGGAGGCGAGTGGAGCAGAGGCGTGCGCTCGTCGGTCGTCGGACTCGAGGCGCCACCGCCGTTGGCGTGGCCGTTGGACGGCATTCCTGGCTGGCACGCTCTCGTGGGAGTGTGAGGAGGAGGACGAGAGAGAGCACGCGGTCGAGTCGGCGAGTCCGATCGGGCTCCACCATGCGGACGCCGGACCCCGATTACTTGCACTTTGCACTCTCGCGCACAGTCGAACACAAGAGGGGACACTGGGGTGCAAGGCTATGTACACAGGGAACGACGATCTAGCTGCGAAAGGGGGCGCAGAAGGAACAGAGTGCGGTCTAGAGGATGACGACTCGTCGCGAGAGCCCGAGGTCGTCGCAAGGCGGGTCTGTGCGACGACATCGAAGCCAAGACGGTACGATGCGTCGGGAACGTCACGCAGAAGAGAGCTCAAACGAGCGAGAAGCCGCCGTCAACAACGACCGTCGTCCCCGCTGCGAAGCACGATCCGACCCCAAAAGTCAGTCTCGCGAGTCTCGCGGCCAGAGGTCAAGGCGGAGACGCACTCGTGAAGCGGCTCGCGTCGCTCGCCAGGAGCGCCGCCGCGCCCTTGACTTCCTCGACGCCGCCGACACGCCCAAGCGGGGTCGCCTTGCGCCAGGCGTCCGTGAGCGAGGGCTCGCGGCCGAGCAGGGAGGCGAATTCGGGGGTCTGCGCGAGCGGCGGTCGTCAGTGAGTTTTCTGTTCAAGATGGCAGATAAGGATGGGACGTACCTCAAGGAAGCCAGGCGAGATGGCGTTGAACCGAACCTGCTTGTTTGCGTACTCGGCGCCGAGCACCTGGGCCAAGCGGCTCATTTCCGCCGCGCCCGCCTTCCTGCCGGAACCCTGGCCCCTAGCCGCCGCATCATCAAAGGGCTGTGGCTGTGGCAGGTCCACCCGCGGGCCGTACGGCGCACTGAGGAGGATGACACTAGCGCTGCGGGGCGGCGGGGTGTGCGCGTCCGTCGACGGCGGAGCGGCCATCGACTCGGCAAACTCGCGCACGAGCGGGATCGTCGCAGCCTCGTCGTCTGCTTCTCGCGGCGGGCCGCAGCACAAGACATCGACGGGGCGAGACTCGCCAAAGGTCCGCCCGATCCCGGACAAGGCCGCGCGCGCGGCCTCGCGCGGGTCGGACGCGTCGGCGGGGATGCCGACCTCGACGATGCGCGTGCGCGAGTAGCCTCGGTCGGAAGCGAGCTTGCGGAGCTGCGCGGCGGGAGAGGCGGCGAGCGGGTCGCGCGGGGCACTCGGGCCCGCTGACGGCGCGGCGGGCTCGCGGACGACGAGGGCGATGTCATTCGCTCCGGCTTCGAGGAAGGTGGCAGCGAGGGTGAGAGCGATCGAGTTGTCTGGGTGCAGGACGGCGCAGAGCTGGGCAACGTCGTCTGGTCAGCTCTGTCGCTCTCGGAGGGAGGCTCACAGAAGCGGAAGCGCACCTTGCCGTCGAGGCTCAGCGACTTGAGCGTCCTTCCCCTGCGCCTTCCCTGCACGACTGCGTCCGCGGCCTTGCTGCGTGGCTCCTTGGCACGCGCAGCCGCCGCGCCCTCGGGCGAGAACTTGCGCGCTGGCGGAAAGTGCGGCTCTTGCGCCGCCGAGACGACGTGCGCGAGCGCCTTGTCCGCGGCTGACGTCGTCGAGAAGGTGCGCCGCGCTTTGGTCGAGAAGACGCGGGCCTCGCGGGCGAGAGAGTGTGTGTGAGCGGAGAGGGGAGTCGACCTCGCGGCAACGGCCGGGGGCCGCCTAGTTTCAGTCGGCTGGTCGACGACGGCGACGCGGAACGAGTCGGGGCGGAGGCGCAGGTTGGCGAGGATGCGGGCTTGCTCGCGCACCGCTTGAGCGAGGACGGGGTCTTTGATGAGCATGTTGAGGGCGCGCGTCTTGGGTCGAGGGAGCTTGACGCTGGGTGATGGAGTGCGAGGGCTTCGCAAGAGAGCGTCCACGAGTTTTGGGTCGAGTGGAAAGAGAGAGCAAGCGGAGACACAAGAGCGAGCCCAAGCTTTGAGAGGAGCGAACGCGTGCGTCAACTACAGGAGCGAGCGGCGCGCGAGAGCGCCGGCGAAATGATGCGAGGAGGCGGTGCTGCGCGAGGGCGTGCGCAAAGCTCAGGCTTCGCTTTGACGCGCAGTCGAGTGAATTGCGACTGCGCTTAACTGCCCGGCTCGGCTCGGCTGGGCCACGACAGGAGCTCGAGCGCGCGACGTTCGCGTCGACGTCAAGGAGACGCACCGTGAGCTCGGGGTCACGGCGAAGACCCGGTCCGCGGTGCGGCCTGCACGTGCGGACACGACAGGTCGGCGAACCGAAAGCGAGGAACGCAGGGTCAGCCGGAGACCGGAGAAGCGAGGGGGGTCAGCGCAAACAACTTTTGGAGGCGAGGGCACCCGACTCGGTGGCTGAGCTGTCAGCGACGAAGGGAGAGCAGCTGCCCGGCGAGAGCT
This sequence comes from Rhodotorula diobovata, assembly GCA_006352295.1. NCBI lineage: Eukaryota > Fungi > Basidiomycota > Microbotryomycetes > Sporidiobolales > Sporidiobolaceae > Rhodotorula > Rhodotorula diobovata. The sequence continues at coordinate 163,834 of SOZI01000016.1, read as the reverse complement.
GTCGCTGAGTCCATCTCTGACAGAGACTGGGTGTGCAACCAGTCAAGGGAATGGTGCTGGTGCAGGAAGGCGAGCAAGTCGAGCAAGGAGGGAAGTCCGGGACTTGGTGCGAACCCCGAGCCGGTCGGTCGACCCCTTGGCCCATCCTGGCCACGCTCGCTTCCGGGCCCCCTCCAGCGTTCCGTCGATCAGTAGCGCACACTCCCGACTGGCCCACGCGTCCACTCCGTCACGCAGCCCACCCAATCCTCCGCTTGCCCAGTACCCTTCCTCCCCCCCCTCCGAGCCCACCGCCCACGCTCTCCCTCGTCGGGGTCACCTAGGCCCTCGTGCGCCAGTCTCCGCCTGTCAGCGCGTGTCCACACTGCACTAGGTGCCGTCCGTGCAGCCGCCAACGCCGCCCACGCCGCCTAGCTTGAACACAGCTTAGCCTCAGCACTCTCGGGACCACCGCGACATGTCGGCTCCTCTGCCCCAACCTCCGACCTTTTACCCGCCCACCTATGCCTCGAGCAGCGCCATCGGTGCCCCGAGCTGGGGCGCACAAGACTCGAACAGCTCGGCCGCAGCGGGAGAGAGCGGCGCCGCCGCGGCTGGAGGACGCAACAGGTCGGGGAGCATCTACGTCGACTCGGCCGGCGGTCAGGACTACGATGCCGACAACTTCTCCGACTCGCCCGCATACGAAGACTCTTCGATGCCGCCCGAGCAAGGGTCGTCGCGCGGAGGGGGAGGCTACGCCGACGACGGCTCCGAGGGCGGGCCGGGTGACAAGAAGAAGGCGACGCGTGGCGCGAGGGCGTGTCTGTTCTGCAGGAAACAGAAGATGAAGTGCGTCGGCGGCGAGGACGGCCCGCCGTGCACGCGGTGCAAGAAGGGCGGCAAGGAGGTGAGTCGGCGGTCGCCTCGCTTCGCTTTCTTGAAGGACCTGTCGCGCATCTCTGCCCTTTGATCCTCTCCGAGTGGGGATGAGCAGACGCTGACACTGCTCTGACCCCGCAGTGCATCTTTGAGGAGAGCCAGCGCGGCAAGCGCAGCAACCGCAAGACGGACGCCATGGTGCGCCTTGCTCCGCTTCCCGCGCCCTCGTTGCGGTGCTGACCTGCTCCTCGATCTACCAGGCCAAGTCGCTCAAGTCGATGGAGGCCAAGCTCGAGTCTGTCCTCGCGTCCATCTCGAACCCGGGCCTCCTCGCAGGTTCAGGCGGGCTCGTGACGGACGTCTCGCAGCAGCTGCCGGCCGCGCCGCTCAACTCCGGCCCGGGCGGCGCCGAAGGCCGCGGCGACATGCACGCCGGCGTCGACCCCTCGGTCGTCGCCAACGCGCTTGAGAACTTCCGCAACGGCGGCGCCGGTGGCGTCTCCGGTGCCGGCAGCACCCCCGGCCGCCCCGCCCAGGTCCGCACCGACTCGGAGAGCGCTATCACGCGTCGCGAGCCAATCGTGCTCCCCTCCATTGCGCAGACCGAGGGCGTCCGCTTCGACATTGGGGGTGGCGTCGGCGCGCACAGCGACATTGGGCCGAGCCGCACGGGCGGTCACCCGCTGCACACGTACGCGCCGCACCCGCTCACACCAGGTGGGACCAACCTCGCGCTCACGCCCGGGAGCGCCGGGACGGGCGTCTCGCTCCCGCCCGTGTCGCACAGCGGGTACCCCTCCGCCCCGCAGCCGCACGCGCCGCACCCGCACCCGCACCCGCATGCTCACTCGCACGGTCACGCACACCCACATGTGCACTTCCCTGCGGGCCTGGCGGCGCCGGCGGGGTCGGGACGGAGCCCTGCGGCGGGGAGCAGCACGAGCAAGAGTTCGCCGCTTGAGTGGAGCGGGGTCAAGGACCCGAATGCGGCGGACGGGAGTCCGAGGCTGCACAGCTTGCCGGACAACACGCTCAACCCGTGCGTTGGCTCGTCCTCTCTCCCCTGTGCTCGGACGCCGAGTGACGCGTCCGACTGACCTGCCTCGTTCCCTCACAGGCTCGGACTGCTCGCCGAGGCGTCGCTGCGCAACACGCGCAAGCGCCCTGTCGACCTCACCGAGGAGTACGACGTGACCAACGACGACATGGACGGGCCGGACGGCGGCGGCGCGGGTAAGGGCAAAGGTAAGGGCAAAGGCAAGGGCAAGGGCAAGGGAAAGGGCGCCAAGGGCAAGGAGAAGGAGGGCAGTGGAGGTGCGGACGGCGAAGGAGAAGGCGAGGACGACGGCGAGGAGGGCCCCGAGAGGAAGAAGCGCAAGAAGGAGCTCGGCATGGCCAACAGGAACTATTTTGCGCCGGGGCCAATGAACAGTGCGTCCCTCTCATGATTCTTTCACTCTGATCGCCGAGTAATGCTCACCCCGGCGTGCCCTCAGTCCTCCCGCTGCGTCGTATCGTCATCGAGCAGCGCATGCCGCCCGCTCTCCTCGAGGAAAAGATCCTCTCAGTCGAGGAGGTCGTCGAGCTCTTCCAGCTCTTCTTCGAGGTGCGGCCCTTCCCTCGTTTCCCGACGAGGCTCATATTGAAACGACTGGCGCAAACAGCACTGCTCGAGGCACTGCCCCTTCCTCGACCCCGAGATCCACACTCCTGCCGCGACGGGCTCCCGCTCGCCGTTCCTCTTCACGTGCAGTGCGTCTTTTCGGGTCGATTCTGACGCTCACTGCCGCAGCTCCCTGCGGTCTCAGCGTGTACGCTCCAGGCTCCGATCTGACCACTTGCCTCTGCGCGCAGTCTGCACGGTCGCCGCGCGGTACTACACCAAGCGCACCGACGACCTGTACCGCAAGTGCCTGCGCATCGCCAAGCGCGTCGCGTTCGACGTCATGAGCAAGGGCTACAAGTCGACCGAGATCTGCCAGGGCTTCATCCTCCTGTGCAACTGGAACCAGCCCGCCGAACGCTTCGAGGAGGAGCGCACCTGTGCGTCCAGTTTCCCTTTCTCCTACCGTATTCATAACCCCGCTCACCCATGTCGTCGCTCGCCACCCGCCGCCGCTCACAGACCAGTTCAGCGGCCTCGCGATCCGCATGGCGACCGACCTCAACCTGCACCGCAAGACGATCGCGCAGCTGCCGCCCGACGTGAGCGACGAGACGCGCGTGCTGTACGAGCGCGAGCTGCTCAATCGCGAGAGGGCGTGGATGTACTGCTTCATCATCGACCGCTCGTACGCCCTCCTCCGCTCCTCAGACGTGGAGGAACGGCTACGCTGACGCTTGCGACCTGCAAACCTTGACAGCGTCTCGACGCAGATGGGCAAGCCGCATGCCATCTCGAAGGAAGACTTCCTCGTTCGGAATGCCGTCAACTGGTGGCAGCAGCCGGGAGCGCTGCCTTCTGACGCCGGCCTCAGCGCCATGGTCGAGGTGCTCCGCATCGTCGTGCGTCTCCTTTCTCTCTCTCTCTGACTCTTCTTATCGTCATGCTGACCTCTTGTCTTTCTGCACGGCGCCGCACGCAGAGCCGCATGATCGACGTCCTCTACTCGGACACGCGCTCCGTGTCAGGTCTCAACGCGCACCTCGACTACCCGATGCTCATCCGCGCGTTCCTCCAGCAACTTGACCAGTGGCGCCAGGACTGGAGCGACCCCAAATTTCAGCAGACGGACCAAGACGAGGCGTCGCTCCGCACGAGGTCGATCGTGCGCGACTTTTACCACTCCTAGTGCGGCTTCCTCTCTCGCTCCACTGTTTCGTCGGCACGAGCGATGGGAGCTGACCAGACTCTTGCTCCGTCCGCCAGCTACCGCCTGTTCCTCCTGTCATTCGCGGTGCAGCACGCTCTCGACGACCCGTCGTCCTCGATCGACCTGCCGAGCTACTGCGTGTTGTGCTTCGAGGCGGCCGAGCGCATGATCGTGATCCTGCGCGACTACCTCGGGCCTCAAGGCATCCTCCGCTACGCCATTGTGCGCCTTCCTCGCCCCTCTCGGGTCATGAGGCGCGTTGGCTGACCCTCCCTACCCTCGCAGGACTCGACCTTCGTCTACGCGAGCTACGCCGCGACTTTCCTCCTCAAACTCGTCTCGCCGACGTTCGCGTCTTTCATCGACGAGCAGGCGGCGATGCGCCTCGTGCGCGAGACGGCAGACGTACTCGAGGCTGCCGCCGTCGACGAGCAGCACACGCCCGCTCTCTGTGTGTCTCCCCTTACTTCACATAACTGGTTCCTGTTACTGACGCGCTCCCCTGTCGTGCAGACGCCTCTTTCCTCCGCACGCTCATCGACAACAAGCTCAACGGCCCGCGCACGGCCGCCAACTCGCGCGCCCCAACCCGGCCTGGGTCGCCCAACCCATCTGGAGCGCAGGGCGGCATCTACATCAACAACCTCGCCATGGCCAACGGCGCGGGCGGACCCACCCCCGGCGGCGGCGGAAGCGGCGAGTCGTACCTCAAGAGCCGCGCGCCGTCCCTCGGGCCGGAGTTCTCCGGCGTGGGCGGCGGTGCGGGCGTGGGCGGCATGGCGTCGGGCGAACTTGGAGTGGGCAACCTGGGCTTCCCGGCGGAGCTGGGCGGGGCGATGATGGGCGGTGAGTTCGGCGCTTTTGGAGAGGCCAACGGCGGGTTCGACTCGCTCATGGCGGACGACATCCTCTCGGCCAACGGCTTCTGGTCGAGCATGCTCATGGTGCGTCACCCACTCTCTCTTTCTCTCCCCGTCTGTAGCAGCACTGACTCTCCCCTCGCACGCGCGCGCAGCCCGGCTTCGGCGGCACCTCTCTCGGCCTCTCCGGCGGTTCGGGCACCATCCTCGGCAACCCTCACGACCCCTTCTCCGTCACGCCCTTCCACTCGCGCCCGCCGTCCCCTTCAGGCGGCGCGCGCCCGACGACGAGCGGCGGTGGAGGAGGAGGAGGAGGAGGGTCGTACGACTTTTCGCTCCTCGCGGCGACGCCGGCTGCACCGCCGCAGGCCTCGACGTCCTCGTCGTCGGCTGCTCCGCCCGTGCCTGCCCCGCCGGCGCCGGCGCCTGCGGCCGCCGCGTCTGCGTCTGCGGGAGGACCGCAGGACGGCGGCGCGCAGGACGCGAGCGCGGGCGCCGCTCCGGCGGCGACGGACGCGGCTTCGGCGGACGGGCCGAGCCAGGCTGCGGCCGAGCTGCCGCAGTCTAACGGCGGCAGTGCCGAGGGTGCGAGCGCTGGCGAGGCGCAGCAGCAGCCCAAGGTCGAGGAGGGCGCAGCGCAAGAGGGGAGTGCTTGAGGGGGCTTGCGCCGACTAGGAGAAGAGCGCCTCAGTCCATACTAGATGCCGTTTCATTCTGTCTCTCTGTGACTCGGGGTTAACTGAAATGCGGAACTCGCACATGTTGTGACTCGGACGGTCTCTCGCAATGCCCTCCTCTCGCCGTGAGAGCGCCTCCCACACTGGGTTGAGAGCAACACTGCACGATTCATCTTTGCACTCCAGAAGCAACAAGCACTTCTCTTCTGCTGCGCGGCGCGGCGGGACTGGGCGGGCTCAGAGCTTGCCCTTGATGTCCTCTGCGAGCTTCTTGAGGTCGTCCATGTCGGCCTTCTTGGTCGGCCAGCCGATGACGAGGCCGGACTCGTCCGAGTCGGACGGCTTGGGGATCACTTTGCGCGCGCAAGCGGAGAGGGAGGAGCGTCAGCGATCGAGCCTAGAGTTGCAGCAAGAAAGGGAGCAGCGACGCACTGTGGAAGTGGACGTGCTGCGGGGACAGGCGGCGAGAGAGCGAGTGAGCGAGGGAGGTCAGAATGTTCTGTGTCAAGAGAGGGGAGGAGAAGAGCGGAGACACTCACGTCGACGACCTGGTGCGCGATGCGGCCGTTGTTCTGCACGCGAGTCGGACGAAGCGACGTCAGGATCTAGTAAAGAGCAAACCCACGGGGCTAGCCGTTTCTGCAGCGGCAAGGGGCCAAGTGTTCCCCGGAGTCAGCTTACCTGGAGAATGTTGTAATTCTCGACCCCCTGGGCGACCGCAATCTTCTTGAGCGTGGCGAGGATCTCGCCGAGGTGCTCGTCCGGCAGGTCGTGCAGTTTGGCGGCGTGGTCTGCGAGGGGGAGAGCGTGAGTGTGTGTCGTCTGAGGGCGCGAAGGTGTGGCACGCACACTTGGGGATGACGAGGGCGTGGCCGGGAGCGATGGGGCCAATGTCGAGGAACGAGTAGCTGCGGCGGTGCGGCCCGGAGTCAGCGCGGTCGAATCGGTAGCCTGGAGCAGGAGAGTGCGCACACTGCGTCAGTCTCGACGAGCTTGAACGAAGGGATGTCGCCCTTGATGATCTTGCAGAAGATGCAGTTGTCGTCGACGTTGTGCGAAGCGGCCATGGCGGAGGTCGAGAACTGGTCGCTCAAGATGGGATCAGTGGGCGGTTTAGGAGGCGTTTTCAGGGCTCTGTCTGGCCCTTGCTCTGGTCGCAGCCTCGCCCTGTGGTTCAATGGCCGCCTGAAGCGAGTCGGGGTCCTCATCAGGCTGACGAGGGTGGGACCTGGCTGGACCTCGACCGGATGCCCCGCGCAAAGGCTCCACCCCCTCGAGAGACTGTGCTGACGGTGGTGAGCATGCGACTGACCTTTCGGGGAGGGTACGAGGCGAGGCGGGGCAAAGTGGGGGAGATGATGGCGAGGCTCGCGCGAGAACTCGGAGCGGCGAGTCGGTGGACGGTAGAGCGGGCGGCGAGGCGGATCAGGGACAGCTTGGGCAAGGATGTGCGACTGGTGGATGCACGCGCGGGAGCAGCTGGTGCACGGGAACGTGGCCTCGAGGACAGCCCCGCGGCAGCCGACTTCCGCCGGCTCTTCTCGTCGCCGTCGGTCCGACGCTCCCTCTTCCGCGTCCCGCCTGCACTGGGCCAGCTTGTCGTGTGGCTACTGTCTCCTTGGTCGTACCTTTGCCCGCAGAAGCGCGAACGTCGGCCAGCGCATCTACACCACCTCCTCGATCGCTGCGTCACAGTGCAAGTCGTCCACCTCGCACGCCTACATCACGACGCACGTCTTGCTTCTCCCGACGTCAAACCCACTCCCCTCTCCCGACGCATCCTCGCGAGCCGCGTGCCTGCGCGCGATCCCCTCCGCCGCGTGCGACGACGTCGGCCTCGCCGCAGGCACCGTGGGAAGCACCTCGAACACGACCGCGATGCCCTGGATCACTTCGTTCCTGTCGAGCCGGTCGGCCGTCACGCGCTTGTCGTCCTTGTGCGTCGGGACGAGGAACGACCCGCCGGGGAGGCCGGCCAGGGCGGCCTGGACGCCGCGAGGGGAGTGGTCCGGCTCGGGCGCGCACCACGACAGGCGCCACGTCGAGGGGGCGTGCAACGGGGCGAGGGGAGCCGAGTCGAGCGTCCAGAGGTCGTCGAACAGGAAGTAAGACTCCTTGTGCGGGTTCGGGGACGGGTCGTTGAGGAGGTGGAAGACGGGATCTGGACACCCTCGAGCGTCAACGACTGGCCTCGACGAGCAGCGTGGGGTTCATTCACTGGCAGCAGTCACGAGGTGAAAGTTGTCGCTCTTGATCGAGCGGGCTCTTGTCGTCGTCCCGCCGAGCTTGGGGTCCGCTGACAGCTGCGGCGTGCCCGTCGCCGCAAAGGTGAGGTCGCGGGCAGGTCCGAACCCCGGCTGCATCGTCGGACCGCCAAGCGTCGAATTTTGCGGTACGAGTACGAGGTGATGGCCCTTCAGGAGGCCTGCGACGAGTTGGTCAGACTAGGTCGGCGTGGGTGCTTCGGGAACAAGAGCAGTGAGCGGCGCACCACGCGAAGGGCGGATGTCGGGCGCATCGGCGTGCACGATGCTCACGACCCAGACACGGTGTGCGTTGAATCGACGCAGCGTCCAGCTTTCCCAGAAGAACGACTCGATGCGGTTGCACAAGAGGTCGCACGCTTCGCGCGCCGTGGCGAGCACGAAGCCGCGGTCGCACACTGCTCGTCTGGCACAGTCAGTGCCGCTCTCCTCCCCTCTGAACCGTGGCAAAGCGCCGACCAGGCGGACGTACGGAAGACGGTGAGGGCCGGGTCGGCATGAACGGTCCACTTGCGGTCGGTCGCGGGTTGACCCTGGTCGGGAGGACGCTCCAAGTAGCGGTGATGCCTGTAGCGCGGGACGCCCGTAAAGAACTCTGCCGTCGCAGTCCGCTCGAAGAAGCCTGTCTTTGTCTGGCCCATGGCGCCTGAGTAAGGAACGAGAGACGGAGAGAGGAGAAAGAGGAGGACGCAGCGTCCGCCTTTGGGGACCGCCAGGCGGAGCCTCCGCGGGCTCGCACGCCCATCAGCCCGAAATCCCACGTACAGAGTGCGGGACTGTCTCCTGTCGAGAGGCGGCGCGTGCGGAGACGGGAAGAAACGGACCAACGAGGCTTGCCAGCGAGCGACCGCTGCTGTGCTCGAGCTCGAGCCGGAGGGCAGACTGCTTCGAGCAGTGGCCGAGAAGAGAGCAGCATGAAGCGCGAGCCGGACAAGGCGGAAAGACGGGTGAGCGTCCGCATTGCCTCCTGTCGGAGCGGACAGGGGGCGAAGGGGCGCGAGCGACGGACGGGCCTTCCTCTATGTCAGCTTCTGCTGCGGCGAACACCCATCCAAAAAGACTGTCACAGCTCTCTCGTAGCTGGCTAAGGCGGAGGAGGCCTGTGCTAGCGTCAAGAGGTCCGCGGCTCGAGATCTGAGAAGGTTGACGAGAGGACCGTTCCCTGCGCCCCTCGAGTGCGACCTGTCCCGCTGTCAGGTTTTCCACCGACGGCCTCGATACCACCCGGTTGCTTCATACCCTGAGACGTCAAACGCTGCACCCCTTTGACACGACCTGGGGGGGGCAGGCCCGCGCGACTCAGCTACGACACGACGCAGTCACCTTCCCCCCTGCCAGACCGCTCGCCTCCGTCAGCTGGACCCGAGCCCACCGACTTTGTCCGCTCCGAGACGAGCAAAGGCGCGCTCGACGACGCCCTCGCGACCGGCCGCGTCGCCACGTCCTCGCACACGAGCGCGATGCCCTGCACGGGTTCGCGCCGCGCGACGAGGCACGCCGCGAGGTCCCGGCGGTCTCGCTCGTTCGTCGGGAGGAAGAAGGCGCCGAGGGGGAGGTGCCGCAGGGTGGAGGCTTCGCGGGGTGGGAGCATGGCGCGGCGGGGGCTCCAGGAGAAGCGCCAGGTCAGGGACGTGGGGGAGGGCGAGTGCAGCTTGAGCGGCGGGGAGAGGAGGGTGAAGGCGTCGCAGAAGAGGTAGTAGCTTGATGACGACGGTGCGGGGATGCCAAGAAAGGGGAGCGCAGGGTCTGCACGTGGTGCTGCCGAAGGTCAGCTCGCTCGACACCGACCAGCGGAGCGGGAGGTTTCGCACTGTCGGCTGTCACCAAGTGATAGTGCTCGCTCTTGACCGTGAGCTCTTCGACTGTGCGAGCCTGGCCATCCCGGGGCCGCGCCCGGACCTGCGGAACGCCAATGAAGGCCCAAGTGCCAGGCTTGCCGAGGCCGAACCTGCGCGACGTTCTCTGTCGTCCAAGCTCGCTGCGTTGAGGCTTGAGGACTAGGTGATAATCCTGTAGCAGACCTGCGTCCCGGTTGAGTCCAGTGAGCCCATGGGCCGCGGTCAAGACGACGGGCAAACGCACTGACCTGGACTCGCAAGCGCATGAGGCGCGTCGCCCTCGCTGACGGTGACCAGCCAGGTTGAGTAAGCGTTGAAGTGACCGTCTTCGCAGCCTTGGTACAGCCACGCCTCGAGCCGGGTACAGAGGAGGTCTTCGAGCGCCTCGGCCGTCGCGGGCGTGAAGCCCTGGAGCACTGCGTGTGTGCATGCCCACGGTGAGCCCGAGCCCCTTTGACAGAGCAAAAGAAGACGCACAGAAGCTGCGCAGCTCGTCAGAAGCTCGCACCGTCCACGTCTTGCCCGGCGCCCTCGTCGCACAGTCGACCTGTCCCTCGCGCCGCTCGCGCTGGAAGCGATGTGCGCCCGAGCGCGAGAACGAATCGCGACGGCAAGCCCTCCAGAAGCCTGTCGCTGTGAGGCCCATGGCGGCTGCGGGAGCGAAAGAAAGAGAGGGGGGAACGCAGGAACGGGAGAAAGGGGTGCACGGACCGGGGCATCCGCGGAGATTGCTCGTCTCCTGATGACAGGAGTCTCGAGCGCGGCACCGAGACCCGGTCTCTTGCCGGCCATCCGCGGGTGCCGGCGAGGCGCGAGTGCAGGAGCGAGAGAGACGCGAGGAGCCCAGCAGATTGAGCGAGTGGAGAGCGCCGCATCGCGCACGTCGATTACCCGGTACAACATCCTCTGTACGCCTTACCTGCCCCTCTCTCTACCCAGCCCCTCCGCTCCGACCCTACGAGCCTCCAATTACGCACCTACTTGCTCCCCTGCTTGGCCGCGTCGGCGCCGAGCCCCCAGTAGCGATTGAACCGCATGCGAACGCCCTCCCACCCGTCGAGGGCCGGCCGACAGTCGATGAAGAAGGCCAGGTTGGGGCGAAACATGGCCTCTGGGGCGGGGCCGTCGTTCGCCGCCGCGGAGGGGGGCGGGGGCGGAGGGGCGAGGAGGCCCGTGCCCCGGCCGGTGTAGAAGTCGATGACGTAGCGGACGCGGATGGACGAGGGTTGGTCGCCGCCGTCGGGGGAGGAGGAGGAGGTGGTGGTGGAGGTGGTGGGAAAAGACGGGGAAGGAGAGACGACGGGGCGGTCGACGAGCCAGTCGTGCCGGTCAAAGGGGGCCGTGTAGCTGCGCGCGTGGGGCGAGTCAGAGAGCCGAGCACGCCAGGAGCAAAAAGCAAGGACACCGACGACGCACCCGATGAGCGTCTTCCACCGCGCGCGCGGGCTGACCTCCTTGGGCTTGCCGACGAACGACACGAGCTTGCTGCCCGGGTCCTGTCCCGGATCGAGTCCCATGGCCTCGCGCTCCCACTCGAGGACCTGGTTCCACACGCGTTCGTTGACGGCGTTGTGGATCGGGACGACGATGCCCATGTCGCGGGCGTTGGGGTTGCGGTCCTTGCGCTGGAGGGCCGAGTAGAAGGACGCGGGCGAGGGGTAGACCCAGTTCTCCTCTGAGGGGACGGCGGCGGCGCGTTCCGACTCGTGCATGGGGCAGGCCGAGGGAGGTGCATCGGAGGAGGAGGAGGAGGGGGAAGGAGCTGCGGGTGTGGGAGTCGAGGAGGAGGACGAGGCAGAGGGTGGCAACCAGCGCGGGATGGACGACACCTCGCGCTCTGTGCTCAAGAGGTGGGCGTGCGGGTCGTGGTCCGACTTGGCTGCCGGGAACGAGTGCTTGGTGGTGGACGGCGAGGGCGGTGCTGCAGGCGATGATGCTGCCGGGTCGCCCTGGTGCTGTTGGAGCCAGGCCGAGCGCTGTTCGTGGTCGACGGGGCATGCCGATGCTGGAGGAGGGTCCTGAGCTGTAGAGGCACTCGAGAAGGGCCACATGGTGACTCTCGGATGCAAGCTGGTGCCAAGTTGAGGTCGGCGAATCGAGAGGAACAGAAGCTCCGTGCTGTTGATGACCCACGGCAGATCTGACATTTCCCTCGCCTCTCGCACTGGACCTGGTCAATAGCGAGTCCACACACAGCTTCAGTCACAGCTAGAGAGACTACTCTAGCCAAGCAGAACTGTCCCGGAAGATGTTTGGCTGACCCGCGTCCCCTCGCGGCGGCTCCGCGGCGCGCTCCCAGTGGTTGCGTCCCCTCCCTCATCCTCTGCGCACTGCTCCGAGAGGATGACGTCCAGAGTGCTGTCGAGGGCATCGACCCTCGAGAACAAACTCGACCACCTGTCCCTCCACGACGAACCCCAACCGGCTGCCCCCGCTGCCCCTCCTCCCCCTCGCCTGTCGACCCTGACCAAACCGTCAACCAACCCAAAGGTTCGCCTCGTCGAGCGTGCTTCTCGTGACTCGGCCTGACTCTGAGTACTCGCACCGCGCAGCTCGCCCCAATCAGGCCCTCAGCAGGCGGCCCCTCGTCCTCCTCGACCGCTCCTTCATCCAACATTGCCCGCGCCTCGCTCCTCAAACCCTCCCACCTCGCCCAGCCAGGCCCTGCACGCTCCTCGACCGCAACAGCCTCAAAGATCCGCACCGTCCCGCCCGCGCCACCGTCCAGCGCGTCTGCCGGCGGCCTCCCGACCAAGTACCGGCCTCCTCCCCCGTCCTCCTCGTCCGCCAACCCTGGCGCGTCGTCCTCGGCTCTGCGCGTGCCTGGACCCTCCTCCTCGACAGCAGCAGCGGCAGCGCGCACCGCCCCTCCCCCTCCCGCCTCGTCCTCTGACATTGGTGCATACGACGGCGGCTTCGAGCGCGACGAGCGCAGCGCACAGGCCGTCGCGGCCGGTGCGCACCAGGGCGCTCAGGGCGTCGTCAAGGGAGAGGCAGCAAAGCTGCTTGCGCTTGACTCGAGCGCGGTGGGGAGGTGAGTCTTGTCGTTTCTTGTGTGCTCCTGAGGCGCCCTTAGGTTCGCATGCCGCGTGCTGCACCCCCTGCGTGTCTGCACGACAATCACTGAGACGCCCTGACCGACACGCGCAGCCACCGGACGACCATCCCCTTCTCGCTGTCGTCGTTCGAGATCGGCAAGCCCCTCGGCAAGGGCAAGTTTGGCCGTGTCTACATGGCTCGCACCAAGGCCGAGCCAAAGTACATCGTCGCCCTCAAGTGCCTCCACAAGGAAGAGATTGTCAAGAACAAGGTCGAGAAGCAGGTCAGGCGCGAGATTGAGATCCAGTCGCACCTTGCGTTCGTCCTCGTCTTTCTCTCGCCTGTCTTTCAGCGTCACAAGGACTGACCTCCCGCGCCATGCATCGCACAGTCACCCCAACATCCTGCGCCTGCACGGCTACTTCCACGACGAGCGGCGCATCTTCCTCATCCTCGAGTTTGCCGGCAAGGGCGAGCTGTACCGCACCCTGTCGCGCTGCGGCCGCTTCAGCGAGAAGCGCGCGTCGCGCGTGCGTCCATCCTCCCACCTCATCTCTCTCGCGCGCAGCCGTGACTGACCTTTTGAGCGTGACACCGGACACCCGGAGCAGTACATCGCCCAGATGGCCGACGCCCTGGCGTACCTCCACGCCAAGCACGTCATCCACCGCGACATCAAGCCCGAGAACATCCTCATCGGGGTCAACGGCGAGCTCAAGATCGGCGACTTTGGGTGGTCGGTCCACGCGCCGTCGAACCGGTGCGTCTTGGCCCTGCGTCTCCCTCGTTGTCCCGTGCGCAGCACTCATCCCCCCGGCGCACTCACGCGCAGCCGCTCGACGCTGTGCGGCACCCTCGACTACCTCCCGCCCGAGATGGTCGAGAACAAGGAGCACACGGACGCGGTCGACCTGTGGGCCCTCGGCGTCCTCACGTACGAGTTCCTCGTCGGCGCGCCGCCCTTTGAGGACATGAGCGGGCACTCGGCGACGTACAAGAAGATCACGAGGCTCGAGTACTCGATCCCGAGTCATGTCAGTGTCGAGGCGGCTGACTTGATCCGCAAGGTGCGCCTTTGGTCGCTCTCGCTCTCTCTCTCTCCCTTTCCTGCCGAGTGGGGAGCACTGACCGACTCATGCCACCCCCTCGCCTCGCGCATCGCAGCTCCTACGCCTCAACCCACTCGACCGCCTCCCGCTCAAGGACGTGGCCGTGCACCCGTGGATCAAGAAGTACGAGAAGGCGCCGCCGGCCTCGGGCGCGGGGACGCCCTCGGCGGGATCGACGGCGAGGGCAAGCCGCTGAGGCGTGGCTTGCTTCGCGCGACGAGCGGGTGGCGGGGGGGGGGTCTGCGTTTCGGGAGGCGACTTGTTGTTTGAGTAGCTCACTTTGGCCTGTCATGGATGCGGTGCCTCTCTCTCAAGTGCGCTCACGCCAAAGGACTTGGGGAGAGGAGAGGAGAGGAGAGGAGAGGAGAGGAGAGGAGAGAGGCAAAGCAACATTGCACTGCATTGCTCGACGACCGCCGCCTCGCCTCGTGATCTCAGCGCTTGACCGGCGCCATGCGGAGCACGACCCCGCGAAGGCTCTTGCCCCACCCGCCATACAGCGGCGTGCGACACACCGGGCAGTGCTTCTCGAGCTCTGGATCCCCCTCCTCGTCGTCGTCGTCTGTCCCTCCCCGCGCTCCTCCCGCCCCTCCAACCCGCCCACCGCGCGTCCTCTGCCCCGCAGCGCGCGCCAAGCCCCTCAGCGCGCCCCTCGCCCTCCCTCTCCCGCCCCCGCGCGCCCCCGCCCCCGCAGGAGGAGGCGTCAGCGCCGGCCCCGCAACGAGCGCCGCGTGCAGACACGGCGCGCAGAAGGCGTGGCCGCAGCTCGTGAGGGCCAGCGGCGCGGGCGCGCTGAAGCAGATCGGGCAGGTGAGGTGCGCGAGGGAGGCGGGCGGGGTGGAGCTCTTGGCGCGGGGAGGGGCAGGGGGAGGGGCGGCGGCGGTGGAGAGCTTGATGGGGGGTTCGGGGAGCGAGGACGACGAGCGGGAACGCGCGCGGGCTTTGCCTTTGTTTTTGCCTTTGTCGCGAGCGTGCCCGGAGTCCTTCTTCTTCCTCTTGCTGCTGCTGCCGCCACGCGACGACGAGGGCTCAGCAACGACCACCTCGTCGTCGTCGTCGTCGTCGTCGTCCGAGAGCTCGACAGCGGGCGTCCCGCGCGAGTAGAACAACGCACCCGCCGTCGTTGCCGGCCCGTCGTCCGTCCCGCCAAAGACAGCGAACGGCACGGAAGACGAGCGCGCGTCGGAGCCTTCGTCCGTCAAGTCGAGGACCTCGCCGCGGGCTCGCGCGCGGTCGTCGCCGTCGCCGTCCGAGTTGTCCGTGTCTGGCTCGGGCCCTTCGCCCTCGTCGTCTTCATCGCTGTGGCCGCGCCGCTCCGCCGCCGCTGCCCTGCTCGGTCCCGCCCGCGGCAGCGCGACCCCCTCACCCTCGCTCCCGTCATCCGTCGTCGGCTCCGCGAGCTCACCCTCGTCGGCGTCGTCTCGCGCGTTGTCACCGTACGCCACACGCGAGACCCTGCGCCCTGCGGAGGCCGACGGCCCTGGGCCCGAAGCGGATGCGGTCGCGGCGGCGGCGGCGGGGGAGGAGGCGGAGGCGGAGGCGGAGGAGGACGAGCTGCGGCGGGTGCGCTTGCGCGGGCGGGAAGTGGAAGCGCTGGAGCTGTCCATCTCGGGCCGTCGCGAGTGGCGGTTCCTGGTGGCGCCGACGAGGACCGAGGGGAGGAAGGCGGCCGGCTGAGTGATGAGGAGGCGGTGCCCTCTCACTTGGGCGGCAGAGCGTCAAGGAGGTCACGGCGCGCTCGTGGGGGTCGCTGAGGGGATGCTGTCTCTGGCAAAGAGGAGCCAGGGAGCAGGATGGCGAAGTGAGACGACGGAGCCAACCCCCGCAGCCACGCGACGACCTCCCGACGTCGGACCGCTCGACGCAAAGTCAGACCCGCCACCCTAGGTGCACGGTCCCGCATCGCACGTCCAGCTTTCAGCCGAGCAAGCTGGACCGAGCAAGCTGGGAGCACTCGCCAAGCCCGCGCCGGCCGCAAAACTCGCCCTCGCGCTCGCACTGGCCTCACAAACGCCAGAACCCGGCATCCTTGCACTCGAGAGAGAATCTACATCGCATCGGTCATCTGAGAAAGGTGGTTAGAGGCGACGCGTCAGCCCCGAGAACAACAACGAAGGGGAGAGGCAGAACGAGGACGAGACGCACCTTCCTGCCAATCTCGGAGCGCCACTCATGCACGCCCTCGAACCCATTCCTCTGCTGCTGGTAGTCGCGGAACGTCTGCACGATCTCCTGCTGCGACGTCATGACGAACGGCCCGTGCTGCACGACGGGCTGGTCGAGGGGCTCTCCCGCGACAAGCACAAAGCTCACGTCGTCGCTCGCGGCTTCGAGCCAGACGCCCGTCGCGCCGGACTCGTTCGAGAGGACTGCGGTGTGGAACTGCGAGAGGGGGGCCTTGAGGCCCGCGCTGGGCGAGGAGGAAGAGGAGGGGCCGACGAGGGTCTCCCCCTTGAGCGTGTAGACCTGTAGGGCGAGTGGGGAGGACGGTGTGAGCGAGCGCGAACGGGGACAAGGTCGCGGATCGGAGCCGGATGAGGGGTACAGGAAGAGGACGGCAAGACGCCCAACGTACAAAGGCGTTCCACCCAGCCGGCACCGCCTGCCACACCCTCTCGCCCTTCTTGGCCATCAAGAAGTGGAGGAACCAGCACCCTCCGAGCGGGCGCACGTTGCCCTGGACGAGGCCCTCCTCGGCCGAGCCCTGCGCCTCGCCGCAGACGACCTTGATCTCGACGTTCGGGGTGGGGTGCGCCGAGCTGATCTCGGAGGCTTTGCGCTCTTGGTACGACGCTTCGACCATCTTGTGCTCTTTCGGGAGGTCGATCCACCTGAGTGAGGGGGAACGGAAGGGTGAGCATGCTGCGTCTGGGCGCGAGGGACGAGGGAGCGAGCTGAGAACGCACAGCTGCAGGCCGTACGGATCCTTCTTCCCCGGTCCATGCACCGGCATCTCGCTGTGCACGATGCCGCGTCCGGCAATCATGAACTGCACGTCGCCCGCGGCGAGCCGGCCCTTGTGGCCCTTGACGTCCTCGTGGTCAAACTCGCCTGGTAGTGCGCAAAGGTCAGTCAGCTGGCATGCCTGAAGGCTCTGCGTGGTGCGACGTACCTTCAAGTACATACGACATGGTCGACATTCCCCTGTGCGGATGGTCTGGGAACCCAGCGCCCTCCTTGGCGCGGAAGCTGCGGCAAGCGGAGCGAGGGCGGGCGTCAGCATAAGCGCAGGGCCTTCTTCGCCCCCGTCAGGCACGAGCAGAGACGTTCACGCACTTGTCGAGCATGAGGAAGGGAGTCAAGTTGCGCAGTTCGGGCGTGCCAATTGAGCGGCGGACGATGGCGCCGGCACCTTCGGGCGTCTCCTGCGTAAGGGGGCGGGCATGTCAGCTCAGCTCGAGCGGTCGACGGGGACCGAGGACCAAGGTGAACGCGGAGGAGAGTGTCGTCCAAGTCGACTCGAGCAGTCGATGGAGAGAAACGAGGGCCAGGGAAGGAGGACGCACGCGTGCGAGGACAGCCTTGACAACTGAGCGGGAAACTTGGGCGACAGACATGTCGGGCGTGGTGACGAGTGGTGGTGCGGAGGTGGAAGAGAGCGCTGAGAGTTTCAGGTCTGAGAGGTTGATGCGAGAGGAGAGGAGGAAAGCGAGGGCAGCGACGAGGGCGGCAGCGCAGCCGAGTGCGCGGGTCAGGTAAGCCACGGTGGGTTGAGTCAGAAGAGGCGGAGTCACAGCTGGGCAAGGCAAGGAGGAAGAGAAAGAGCGAGAGAGCTGATGAGGAGATGAGGCGGACGGCGGCTGACATTGGCTGACACGGCAAGACAGGGCGAAGTCACTTGCCCGACTTGGCACGTTTCGGCCGATTCACCGGGGCAGGATGCGCCGCACTCGCTGCTCGACAAGGCAACTCGTGTGCGCGACCTTTCATGCCCAGTCACGCAACTCAAGGACGTGCAGCACGACCTCGAGTGCCCAAAAGGCTGCCTGGCAGTCGTGCCGGCGTGGGTGCGAGTCGAGGGCGAGCGACTTGTGGAGGCCTGAGGCGGTGCACCAAGTTGGCCCGGCGGGGATATCATCACTGTCCCGCTCGCCTCGCTCATCCCTCTCACCGCGCCGGCTCGTCCTGCGCTTGCGACTTCTCTCGAGAGCCTCAGTCAATCCCATCCCACCTACCTGCACCAAGGCGCGCTCCGCTCCACGGCCTGCTCGCGCGTCCAACCCCCACCTCGGCCCGGAGTTCAACATGGCGAGCGTCATCGTCTGCACACCCTCCGCACAGCTGCACCCCCTGCCGCAGGGACCACACCGACCAGTTCACTCGATCGCCCTCCCGTGGTCGTCATCGTCGTCGTGGACCTCTCCCCGCCTCGCCCTCCCCCCTCCGAGTCCTCGATTCAGGCTCGGCCCGACACCAGCACCCAAGCGACGCAAGGTTGGCCCGCCTGCCCACTTTCGCTTGTTCGAGCACCTGCCACTCGAACTCGTCGAGCGTGTGCTCGTCCACCTCGACCTCGAGGACTTGGGCCGGCTCAGGAGGGTCAACCTCGCCGTGCGTTGCCCTCTCTCGACGTCAGCCTTGGCCCCTCTCGCTGAACCCCCTTGCGCCGCCACAGTTCCACGCCCTGCTCAGCGATCCACGACACTATGCCGACGTCTCGATCCCCCACCTCTCGCACGTCCCCACGGAGCTCCTCGCCTTCCTCCCGTCGGTCCTCTGCGGCACCCGACACCTCAGCCTGCGCTCGTTTCCCTCCGCCAAGCTGAGCGTCCTCCTCCCAGCGTGCTCGTCACGCTTGACCACTCTCGACCTGTCGTTCTCGGGCGTGCGCGACGACGACTTGCTCGCGCTCGTGCGGCCGGGCGGGCGCGACCAGCTGGCTGCGGGCGACCGGGGCACCTCGGTGTTGCACAACCTGCGTGCACTGCGTCTCAAAGGTTGCCGCCGCCTGACTGCCTTCCTCGCGCTCCTGCGCGGCGACAACGACGACCCGCCCTTCCCCTCCCTCGAAACGCTCGACCTCTCCTGGTCCTCCCTCTCTGCCCTCCCCCTCCCCCTCTCGGCGCACCTCCCCCGCCTCGAGGACCTCAACCTCAGCACGACGCCCTACCTCGCCCTGCCGCACCTCGTCGACGCGCTCGCGAGCCTCCCGCCGCGGCTTGGGGCGCTCGACCTGAGCCACCTCGGCCTGCGCGCGCGCGACCTGCGGGACCTCGGCGCGGGGGAGACCGCCCTGCGTGGGACGGGGGACCGGGGCGCGCTCCGCCTCGTGCTGGCGGGCAACGACTCGCTGACGCACCAGTCCCTCGCGACGCTGCAGCGGCACTGGGCCGCGCCGCACTCGCGCTGGGGCGGCCGTGCGCGCGTCGAGGTCGAGCACAGCCCGGTCTTGCTCGAGAGCGACGACGAGGACGACGTGAGGAGGTTTGTCGAGCTCGTGGCCGGGGTCGTCATGCGTGGTGGCGGCGGCGGTGGCGGGCAAGGCGAGGCGGCGGTGGTGCGTTCGGGCGGGAGGGGAACGCGGTAGAGAGTCGGGCGGCGTGTCAACCCGGCTGGGGCGTCGGGCTCTTGCTCCCTCTTGACCTTCTGCGGCGTTGGCAGAAGCGTTTGCGCGCGCGCGGCACTACTGCCAGCCTTCACTCCGCACGACCTCCCTCTCCCACTCGTCCAGCTCCCGCGTCCTGCGCCTGGTGCCCCCCCGCTCGCCGCCCGCGCGAACCACCACTCCCACCCCGGCTCGGCCCCGTCCCATCCGCGCGGCCGCCCCCCGAGGTCCACCAAGAACTCCTCTCGGGCGGGGCGCCGTCCTCCTGGAACCACTGCAGGAGGGTGAGGGCGTCGCGCTCCCGTACCGTCGGGGTGTGCAGGTGCGAGAGGTAGTGCGTGAGGTCGGCTTCGCAGATGCGGCGGACCGTGGTGTAGCGCTGCGTCGAGGCGAGGGTGCGGACTGCGGGGTGCGTTGCGGAAAAGAAGTGTCAGTGCACGAACATACAAACGAGAGAGCAATGGCGGAAGGGAGGAAGAGAGGGACCGAGGGCTTGCGAAAGGCCCAGCTTACTGATCATAAAGACCGGGAGCGGCGCCGTCAGGATCATGCCCGCCGCGTGCTCGACGCCAAGCGTGTCGTCGTCCCAGATCCAGCGCATGACGTCCCGCATGGCGAGGAGCCTAGCTTCCACGTCCGACGCGACGCATCTGGCCGCCTTGGACCTGTGAAGGGGCGTCCGCTGCCGGACCCGCAGCCTTGTCGGGCTCGCGCCTGCCGATGGCGCGCACGATGTGCGGCGGCTCGGCCTGGGCGAGGAGGCGCTCGGGCCTGCTGCTCCACAGGTCCGGTGGCGCGATGCTCATGGCGAACCGAATGAACGCCTCGCAGAACACGGACGACCACGCGAGCGAGATGGGCTGCTCGAGGAGGTATGGGCGGTAGCAGTCGAACGCGAGTCCCGCGACCGACGGGTGGAGGGCGTTGTGCGAAAGCGTGTCGAGGAGCTCGTCGTCACGCTCGTCGCTCGCTGACGGGACACGCCGTTGCGGGGGCGACGCGCGCTCGACCTGCTGGACAGGCGGCCCGACGGCAGCGCGGCTCGGCGCAGGCGACAGTCGCCCCGCGGGCTCGGCGCGCTCGTGCGCCGCGTGGACTTGAGGCACCGTCATGCCCTCGGCGACACGGGCCAATGTGGGCGTAGACTTGCGAATGAACTCGACGGGCTTTTGTGCGACGCTCGTCCGAGTTCGTTTGCGCGCGTCCGACGCCTGCTCCGGTCCGTCGTGCGCGGGGCGTGCGTGCTTCAGAGGCGAGTTGTGCGGCTCGCGCGCGGCCTGGTCGACGCTCTGGGCGGCGTCGTGTTGCGTCGCGTAGCGCTGTGTCGGTTGCAAGGCCTGGCGACCGTCTGCATCTGCCCGAGTCTTTGACGAATTGGGTGCGGGCGGAAAGTACGACTCGACGGGGCGGCCTGGCTCGATGCTGAAGGACAGAGGGTAGGCGTTGACCCAGTCGGAGAGGGGCATTGTGTCGCCTGCTCAGCTGAACGAGGAGAGGAGGACGAGTTGAGGCGGTGCAGCGAGTCGGACTCGACTAAGGAGGCGCTGCTCGAGGCGCGCGCGCGCAAGTCGTGTCTTGTAGCAGTGTAGACAGGGCCAAGCTGGCTCCAGCTCAGCAGGTGGAGTGGACGAGGAGGGAGACGAGGGGAAGACCTCGTCGCGCTGATCAAGTCGGCTCTGTCGCTCTCTCGACACTGTGCCGCTCACGAGTGGAGTGCCGCCCCACCATGGCTGCGACCGTGTCAACAAAGCGCTCGTCACCACCGGCGGACTCCTCCCTGGCCGCGCCCACCGCCAAACTCGCCCGCCTCGACTCGCTCCCGACCCAAGACTCGTCGCTCATCAAGCCCGCACCCGCCGAGCTTCAGCACCGCGGACCCAAGATTGCTGCCCTCTTCAAGAAGCCTCACGAACGCGACCCGGCACCCATGAGGGGCGCAGAGGCCTCGTTCGTCGACACTCACTTTGACGTCGAGGACGCAGTCTCGTGTGCGCCTCTCTCTCTCGCTCCTCCCCCAGTTGCTCAAACGCACTGACAGACTCTCACTGCAACAGACCAAGATGCGCTCCTCGTCCTAGAGGGCCTCGCAAACCGCATGAGCTACCTCACCCGGTACCTTCTCCTTCCCTTCGACCCTGGTTCCTACCCATCTCTCTGACCTGGCGCCCTTCACACAGTCATCAAACCCGCCTCCTCATCTCCCTCTGTCTCTTTCCCTCGCTCTTCAAACCCCCAGAGCAGCACACGGCGACGCGGTTCTCGTCGGCGTCTTCCTCCTCGACCACCCCCGCCCGCACGCGCCTCCTCCCCCGCTCCGACGACCCCCTCGCCGTGTCGCACCGCCGCCTGCGCGAGTCCGCGCGCCACATGCTCGTCGACGCCATGAGCGCGCGGGGAGCACGTGCCGGCGCGTCGCCCGACCTCGTCGGGGACGCCGTGCGCGGGTACGGGATGCCCAGTCGGGAGGACGTCGGTGCTGGCGCCGCGGGGCTCGGGTCGTCCGACTCGGAGAACGACCTCTCTTCGCGCAACAACAACAACAAGAAGAAGAAGAAGAAGGGGAAGGCGGGCGCAAAGGGCAAGGCTCGTACGGGAGAGGACGACGAGGACCCGCACGAGGGGGACGACGCGCTGTCGCTTGCGGCGAACCGCATCCTGCTGGATGCGCCCGACCTGTGGGACGTGCTGGGTGGAACGACGGCGCGCAGGGAGCGCGTCAGGAGTAGGGAGGAGCCGCTGCTAGAGGTGGGAGCGTGGGAGCTCGTGCGCGTTTTGGTCAAGGCGTGGGAGGACGAGGCCGAGGGCAAGGCGGCACAGGCAAAGAAGGAGGGACAAGGTACGTGCAGGACCTGACTTCGCGACGAGCTGAGCGGCGCTGACTCGACCCTTTTGCCCAGACCGCCCCGAGCCGCTCAGCCTGCTGCGCCAGTTCAAGCCCAGCGCGTCCACCACTGCCGCGCGCCAGCTCTCACCAAAGGCGCTCGACGTCGTCTTCTGGCCGTTCGCGTACGCCACGGCGGGAGACGAGTCGGAGGACGGGTCGGCGAGTGAGGAGGACGAGGACAGCGAGGATAGCTCTGCGCGACAGCGGGGCAGGGGCAAGGCGAGACGGAAGCGCAAGGACGGAGGGGGCAAGGCCGCGCGCGAGGACCAGGCGAAGGAGAGGGCCGAGGCGGACGGGACGACCCTCGCAGACAAGCGCGAGGTTGCGGTCCGGCTCCTCAAGTTGGTCAGTCGCGCTTCCCTCCCATTCTTCAAGCGCTTCAGCCACTGATCCGCATCGTCGCGCGCAGATTGGCGACTCCGCAGTGCAGGGTTACCTCGACGCCGAGACGACCGTCTCCGAGGTGGTCCAGCGCATGAAGGCGCTCTCGCAGGACGACTTTGTCGCCCTGGTCGAGGTACGCTCCCGTCCTCCTTTGCGTTTCTGTGAGTGTGAGCTGAACAAGCGTCATGCAGCTCCTTCCTCTCGTCCCGACGGCGCCGACCTTCACGACCCGCCTCCTGACTGCCTACCTCGAGACGTACTCGCACCCGCCCGCCGCCGCCGCGCAACTGCATCCGACGCTGTCGAACGGAGCGCCCAACATCACCCCCGCCTCGCAGCCTGTCTCGCCTCGCCGACTCGCCGCGACGGCCTCGCTCCCGAAACTCGAGGCCGCCGCGTCGGCCTACTGGCGCGTGCCGAGCCTCTCGTCCTCCGCCCCCTCGGCCTCGGCCTCTCCCTCGTCGTCATCCGCACAGCTCATCGCTCTCGCGCAGCGCGTACCGCGCGACGTGCCGCTGCGCGCAGCTGCTGCAGGGAGCGCGGGCGCGGGCTCCGCGGGAAAGGGCCAGGCCCGGAGCGGCCCGGACGGGCTGTCCCGCCGCGCGCAGGACGAGGCGCACAGGTTCGTGCTCGTCAAGGAGGCCCTCGTCGAGCTCCTCCTGGCAGGGGCCGAGTGCGACGAGGCGGCTGGAGACGGTCGGGCGGAGGAGGAACGGGAGCGAGTGCTTCGCCGCGTGAGGGAGGCGATGGACGGCGTGGAGGAGGTCGTGCAGGCGGCTGGGGCGAAGAAGGCGTAGGTACGGGAGAGGTGCAGTGCGGGCTGTGCCGGCAGAGGTGGGCTCTCGCTCGTTCGTCCAGCCGCAGCGAGACCGTCACCCGCAGCAGCTGGTCGACCGCTTCTCGCTCACCTCGCGCGTCCCGCCTCGGCTGTTCTTCATCTTCGACGCTTTCGCACGTCGCATCAAGGTCGCCTTCTGCTTCAACTCGCCGACGCCCTTCCATCCCGCACGTGACCACCCGGTAACTGGCCTCCTCCGCCCGGCCTCTCTCGGCCGGCGCTTTCGGCCCGCGCGCGCAGGGACGGCCAACGCTCGTCCGCCCGCAACTTTAGCTCGCCTCGCGCGAGACGGTGGGGGGCGCACGAGGCTCGCGCACTAATGTCGTCGCTTGATCGAGCGTGCGGGGACGGGCGGCGCGGTGGGACGTTCTGCCGGGCGGGGAAACCAACCCAAGGCTCGAGGTTGAGCGGGAGGGGGGTTGGTCGAGCTGGCTTTCTCCGCTTCTGCATCCTGTGCTTGCTTCCTGCACTCTCGTATCCGCCACGACAAGTCATGCTCTTCCCGACGCTCTCGACCGCGCTCCTCGCGCTCGCCTCTCTCGCCGCGGCCAAGCCCGTCCACAGCACCTCGTCCACCGCGACCGCCTCCGCCCCGAACGCCTCGTCGACGTCCTCGATGACGCCGCCGACTGCACCAGGCTTCAAGTGGCTCTACACGGCCAACGTCCTGTGCCCGCCCAACGTGATGCCCAACGTCTCGAGTCCGGAGGGCGTGCGCAAGGGGATCCCGATTGTCGGCGGCACGGTCGACATGTTTGACGGCAGCCAGTGGACGATCCGTGACCTCGGAGCCGACTGGGGCGTGCGTGCTCTTTCCCCCCTCTGTCGCGGCGCCCGCGCCCTTGCCCCGACACGCGAGACTGACCCCCCTCGCCCTCGCCCGTCTCCCACCGACAGACCGTCGACCCCCGCACGGGCATCTTCACGGCCGACACGCGCTACAACGCGTACAACTCGAAGGGGGACGACCTTTTCTTCGAGACGTCAGGGCCTGGGCAGGCGGAGGGAGGGCTGCACCTGAGGGTCAAGATCGAGACGGGCAGCGAGGAGTACTACTGGCTCAACCACGTCGTCGGTGCGTCGCACTGATTATCGTCTCTCCCTCGCTCTTGCTCTCCTGGAGCCGTGCCAAGAGGGCACCAGAGCTGACCGCGAGCCGGGGACCGAATCGGCCGCCTGACACAGCCGTCGGCGTGCTCAAGAACGTCGGAACCGACGCCAAGAATGTGTCGACCCTGCGCATCGACGTCTTCAACGTGCGTCGTCGCCTGTTCCTCCATCTCGTCGGCCCGCGAGACGGGCCCGGACCGGGCGGGCCAGCAGAGCGAGCAAGTGAGGCTAATGCTTCCTTCCCAACCCCTGTCTGCCTTTCGTTCTCGCGCGCGCAGTTTGACAACGACCGCAACGCGACCAGTGTCAAGCTACTCTACTGAAAAGCGGGCGACCGACGTCTACCGCGTCCGTCTGACGGCGCCGCGGTGCAGCACAACGGGCGAATGGGGACTCGGCCCGGGAGAAGAGCGCGGACGGGCGCAGGCGGGGCTGCACGGTGGGACTGTTTGGGTTTCTCTGCACTGCGTGCACAGCGTCTCGCGTCTGTCTGTGCGGCGACGAGAGCCAGGGGGGCGAGAGAGACGCACCGTTTCGCGCGTGAAGAGCTCTCGGACCTCTGCACGCGGGGGAGAACTGTGTCTCGCGCGGACGGTGGCTCGCAGGTCCCTGTAGAGCTACGTTGGGGATGCCGGATGTATAGCTCAGCTGGGTCAGCGCTACATGTCCGCAGACGACTGAGCATGTCACGTGCAGGCGGCGGAGTCAAGCTGCCAATGCAACTCCGCCCGTTTGGTCCGGGCCGCGCGCCTCGCTCTCCTCCCTCTCCCTCTCCCTCTCCGCTTCTTCGCTACACGCACAGTCAACCGCAGGGGCCATGTCGTTCTCGCTGTTGCGACGCCGCACGGCACAGGCTGCGCTCGGGCAGCAGCGCGCCGCCGCCTACTCGACGCCGTCGTCGCCGACGCTCCGCCAAGGACCGCACCAGACTGAGTCGTCGACGGCAGCGAGCGACTACAAGGTGGCGCACCCAAAGCGCAGGCCCCCGCCCCTCCCAGTCATCGACCCGCCCCAGTGGAGCGCACAGCAGGCCGTCGACAACATCCTCTACAACAGCGAGTCCCCCCCATCTTCTTCCCCGGGCAGGGCAGGACAGCAACTGACTCGAGACTGCGCGCGCCTGCACTATGCCAATCCGCAGCTCCTCCTCCTTCCCTCCAGCCCTTCACCCGCCACACCCTCAACTGCCTCGTGCAGAACGAGCCCGGAGTCCTGTCGCGCGTGTCCGGCATCCTCGCCGCCCGCGGCTTCAACATTGACTCGCTCGTCGTGTGCGCCACCGAGATCGAGGACCTCTCGCGCATGTGCATCGTCCTCCGCGGACAGGACGGCGTCATCGAGCAGGCGCGGAGGCAGCTTGAGGACCTGGTGAGCCGCTCCCCCCCGCCCCACCCACTCTCGGGCAAAGGAAAGGCCTCGCTGACCTGCACCGGACGCCTCGCAGGTCCCCGTCTGGGCCGTGCTCGACTACACGCGCACGCGCACCATCGAGCGCGAGCTCCTCCTCGCAAAGATCTCCATCCTCGGTCCCGAGTACTTTGAGGACCAGCTCGCCAACAAGGGTCCCGACATCCTCCCCGCGACCGAGGGCGCCGAGGAGGGTTCGCCCGTCAAGCAGCACATCGACAACACGCACCGCGCGACGAGCGAGATCCACCCGCGCGTCGACGTCGACCAGCAGGCGCAGCGCCTGTCGCCCTCCGAGGCGCTCCGCATGAAGCACACGCACCTCAGCGGCGTGCGCCTCCTCGCCGAGCAGTTTGGCGGCAAGCTCGTCGACATCAGCAACGAGAGCGTCATTGTCGAGATGACGGGCAAGACCCAGCGCGTCGACGCCTTCCTCAAGCTCGTTCGACCCTACGGCATCCTCGAGGCGGCCCGCACCGGCCTCATGGTCATGCCCCGCGGTGCGTCGCATTGTCCCGCGCTCGCTCCTGCTTCGCGGTTCTCGAGCTGACCCTCCATCTCTCTGCCCTCAGCTCCGATCTCGTCGCCCTGGTCTGGCATGGCCGACGACGGCGTCGCCGAGGAGGCCGAGGCCTTTGACGCGTCGCTCCTCCCTCCCGGCTAAAAGCGGTGAGCTACCCCTCGCTCCACTCTTCACATCGCCCGTCTGCGCAGCGCGAGCTGACGCTGCTCGTGCTGGAAAAGCTCAAGTCGCGCACCTCTTTTCTCGAGAGCTGCCTGTGCGGAGGCGCGGGCACGCCAGTGCAGTGTTGCGTAGTCGAGCACGGCTGTATCAATCTCTGTTTTCCACACGTGTCTTCTTCAGCGCGATTGCAGGCCGCCTGCGCAGGGACCTCTTGGTACGCGCGGCTGGCGCGACGTGTTCCTCGCGCTCCGGAGCTGTCGCTCGCTGAGAGACTGTACACAGACTGAGCACTGCACAGAAGCCAAATCTTGACGCCTAAGAGTGGTACACAAGGGGCGCCGAATCCAGCCGAGCGCGCCTTCCCTTCTTCGTCCTGCCTCTCCTCGCCCCGCCCCGCCCTCCGTCCCTCACCCGCCTACCACGCGACCCTGGCGAGCCACCCCTGCGGTCAGCGCCTGTTGGCGGCCTTGCGCGCCTCGTCCAGCGCGAGGAGCACGACGCCGTACGCGAGGGGGAGGAAGAAGGCCTCGACGGGGACGGGGCGGGTGCCAAAGGTGCGGTGGAAGAAGGGGACGAAGCTGGTATGTGGTGCGGAGCGGTCGAGACGCGTCAGTCGGGGTGAGAGATCGGGAGAGCGAGAGAGGAAGGCGACGACGCACAGGCCCAGGGCGAGCGACGCCGCGCCGGCGCCGAAGAGGCGCAAGTTGCGCGTCCGCGGGTCGAAGAGCGGGTCTTGCTGCGCGATCGAGCGCCGACGAGTGCGGACCGTCAAGAGGCTGGACCACTGCATGAGTACAAGGTTGAAGAAGTAGATGGACCGGGCGACTTCTGTCTACGCGCCGTACTCGAGCCACAGCGCCGAGAAGGGGATGCCGCGGCATTGGAACCCCCAGTAGAAGGCGCCGACGAGCGACGTGAGGCTCTCGACGAGGCCGAGGAAGCCGTAGGCGTGCAGGAGGAGGCGACCGTCGGCGAGGCGGTCCGTTTTGCGGTTGCGCGGCGGGCGCAGGAGGAGGTCGGCCTCGGGGCGCTCGTAGATGAGGCTCAGGGCGGGCAGGACATCCGTCACGGCACACACTATGATCATCTGGATGCTGCTGAGTGCCTGGGGCAGGCCGAAAAAGACTTGCAGCAGGACAGGCTGCGACGAATGGCGATGTGGAAGTCAGCTCGGCATCCTCTCCTACCACAAGACGGCCGCGACTGCCGCCTCATCGGTCACGAAGGGACGCACCATGAGCTCGGGGAAGGAGCCGGCGGGGAGGAGGTAGAGGATGGCCTTGCGCAAGTTGTCGAAGCAGAGCCGCCCGCTCTCGATGCCGGCGACAATGGCCGAGAAGTCGTCGAGGAGGACCAAGTCCGCGGCTGTACAGAGACGAGACGGGTCAGCCGACGTCTCCTGCAGGGACGTTGAAGAGAGGCAGAAGACGCACCCTCCATGGCGACCTCGGACCCGCCAGCGACCGCGACTCCGACATCGGCTTGCTTGAGCGCAGCACTGTCGTTGACTGTGGACGCACTCGCGAATGCTCGTCAGTCTGGGTGAAAGGTGAAGGAGAAGTAGCAGAAGAAACGAAGCGAGGAGCGAGAAGTGAGGACGCACCGCCGTCGCCCGTGACCGCCACCGTCTCGCCAGCGGCCTGGAAGCGCTTGACGATCTGGAGCTTCTGCTGCGGCGTCGTGCGCGCAAAGACGGCCTCGTCAAACTGTGCCAGCAAGCGGGAGTCAGGTCGAGCGAAGGGAGTGCAAAGAGGCGCGTGAGCAGACCGCACCTTGAGCACGTCGTCCCACTGCTCGTCGGGTAGCGTGAGCATCTCGGGACCCGAGAGGACGAGGGCCGACTTGTGGCGCGCGTCGTCGTCGGCCTGCGGGGTTTTCTCCTTGTCGTCGACTGCAGCGCGGCGCGGCAAATCTTCGACCGATTCGACCGACCCTTCGGGCGCCGTGATGATGCCGACCTGGCGAGCGATCGCTGCCGCCGTGAGAGCAAAGTCGCCGGTGACTGCGTGCGTGCAGTGGTGCCCGTCGTCAGTCTACGACCCAGGTGGCGAGCGAGCAGGTGGACGACCACGCGCACCCATGAAGAAGCGGATGCCCGCCATCCTGCACTTTTCGACCGTCTCGCGCGTGTCGTGCTTGGGCGGGTCGACAAGCGCGACGAGCCCGACGACGGTCAGGTCCGTGACGAGCATGAGCAGCTTGTCCTCGTCCGTGCCGACCAGCTCGGAGGTGTGTCTGGGCGAGATGGACCGCTTGGCGAAGAGAAGGACGCGCTGACCGAGCGAGGCGTAGCGCGACTGGAGGGCGACGAGGGTGGCAGCGGCCTCGGCGGTGAAAGCGTCGAGGGAGCCGTCGGCGCGTAGGGTTGACGAGCAGCGGGGCATGAGCACGTCGGGACCGCCTGCGAGATCAAGACCGTTTCAGCCGTGCGTGGAGGCTTATGGTACGGCACACGGGCGCACCCTTGACGAGGAGGAGCTGGTCGCTGTTTTCGTCGCCGTCGAAGAGGGCCGGCAACGCAGCGAGCGGGGCGCGCGCACGCTTGACGAGCTTGACTGCAAACTTGTTCTTGCTGTTGAAGGCCAGCTTCTGTTGCTCGATCACGGCGCCACGGACCTGCGTCGCGGGCGAGAACGACTCGGCGAAGCGGAGGAGGCCCGTGTCTACGAGAAAGAGCGAGCGGAGAGATTCAGTCCGCGGTCCGCAGGGTACAACGAGGCGAACAGATGCGCACCAGTGGCATCGCCATTGACCTTGCGCGACCTGAGAGGCGTGTCGGGCGCTTCATCGCCCGCAAACTCGGCGTCGTTGCAGATGGCAGCGATGGCGACCACCTGGTTGAGCGCGGCGTGCGTCGGATTGGCAGGATCGCTCGAGATCCTGTGGGCGTCGGCGACGGCGAAAGGCGACGCGCCAACCGAGAGACTGATGACCGTCATCCGGTTCTGGGTAAGCGTGCCCGTCTTGTCGGACGCGAGAACCGACACAGCGCCGAGCGACTCGACAGTCGTGAGCGACTTGCAGAGAATGCCTTGGCGCTTCATCTTGCGTGCGATGACTGTCAGCGACATCGTGACGCAAAAGGGCAGGCCCTCGGGGATAAAGGCGACTGCGACCGAGACGCAGTCGATGATGAGGACGGGGACAGTGATGAAGCCCGGGTGATCGCGACGCAGCCACGCCGCCCAGGCGACTGCGCGACAGGGCAGGTGCGGGATCACGTCAGCGTCGTGGTGAGCGCGGGCGTGAGACGGGCGAGCGAGAGGCGCGGCGCACTGATGATCAGAACGACGACGGCGGCAGCCAAGCTCGCGATGATGAGAACGAAGCGCTTGATCTCTTCTTCGAGCGTGGACGGGACAGGGCGAGGTCGTCCCGCCGCCTTGGCGATGCGCCCGAAGACGGTCGCGTCGCCGCAGGCGACCACGATGCCGACCGCCGTGCCCTCGGTGCACAGAGTCCCCTGGAGCGCGATGTTGCGGGTCTCGAGACTGCGCGCGTGGCAAGCGGGTCAGTTTCCGACGCAGAGCAGAAAGAGTGTAGAGCAGACGCACAAGTTCTCGTCCGTCTTGTCGGTCGTCGCGCTGACGGGTACACTCTCGCCCGTCAAGATTGAGCGGTCGAACCTGCAGTCCGAGACCTCAACGAGGCGCAGGTCGGCCGGCACCTTGACGCCCATCTTGAGCAACACGACATCTCCCTTGACGAGCTCCGAGGCGGCAATGCTGCGGTCGCCCCTGTTCCGTGAGCTCGATGACGGTGTGAGGAGACGACATGGGAACGCACTCGACGACGGCGCCGTCGCGACGGCAGAGGATGGTGGTTGGCAAGACGCTCGAGATAGAGGACATGGTGCGGGTCGTCGTCCAGTCCTGGTAGGCGTTGAAGGCGGCTTGCAGCAGGACGACGAGCAGGAGAACGATGGCGAGGGCGAGGTTGGCGACGGCGGGATCGGGGTCACCGAGCGGGCGCCAGGCAACGAAGCATAGGATCGAGGCGACGAAGAGGAGCGAGCCAAAGCCGCTCAGGGAATACGACGCGATCTTGCGAAGCCAGTTGATCTTGGTGGGCGTTATGACGTTCTTGCCATCAGAGGCGAGGCGACGAGCGACCATTTCGTTGTCCAGTCCGGCGCGGGTAGCGACACCGAGACGCTGGGCGACTTTGTCGGGGCTGAGGTTGTGCCAGTCGAGCGAGGCGAGGTCGTCGAGGTCCTTACTCTTCTTGTCGACGGCCGACGTTGCCTTGGCGGGCGCGAGGCTCTCGGTGACTTGGATTCTGCGAGGCGATGGAAGCGCGTCAGCTCGGCTCTTTCGATCCAAGGAGTACTGAGAGAGGACGCACGAGAGAGTCCGATAATCGACGGGGATGCGCACTTGAGGGGGCACGCGTCCGCCTGAGCCCTGACTGGCGATGGTCTCGAAGCGCCGGAGGGCGCGGCTCTGACGGGCGGGCGCTTGCATCCGCAGGACGGGCATGGGCCGGTACGAGCTGGCGGAGGAGCGCGTCGCCGTGGACTCGAGGTCGCTCAGCTTGTCGTCCCTCATGGCGACGTCGGAGCGCAACCAGCAGAGAGAAGACAGGCGGGACTAGAGTGGAGTGCGTGAGAGATCCTGAAGCGTAGTACGACGGGCAGTCGAGGGGCGCTCTAGAGACTCCAGCCACGGCAGGAACAAGCAGGGGAGAGAGAGAGACAAAGAGGGAGCACAGCGCAGGACAGCAGCGCGCATTCAACGCAAAAAAAGTCGCTCTGCATTCGGCATTCAAGGGAGAGCGAAAGCGAGGTAAGGGAGCAAGGTCGCACGGCGCGCCTGAGGCTCGCAGCGATCGCAGCTCGCAGGGCCGCTGGCGTCCTCATTCCTCGCCTTGTTTTCTCTCCGGGCCGTTGGCTCATTCACATCCGTTCTCCACTGCGCGCAACACCTTGCGCCCACGCCCGCGCGACCCTCGTTCGCCTCATCGCACCGGCTGAGTCCGAAGGCTCAAGTTTGGGCACGTCTTTCACGGCCTCTCTCGCGAGCTGCGATGCAGGCACCCCTGCCGCCTGTGCTCGCGCAGAGCGCTGTTTTGCCCCCCACCGTACCGAGCGCCCGAGAGACTTACGCCCGGCTTACGGCCGCGCTGCGCCCTTTGCGCTCAATTCCCTCAGCACGCGCACCCGCGTGCTCACTTGACGAGCAGGGAATCTTTCGCTGGGCGGGTTCCTGCATTGAGGCTGTGCACGAGTCCTTCTCGCTCGCGCCCTCGTCCCCTCGTCCCCTTCTCCCTTGTCTCCCCTCCCCGTCCCGACTCTTTTTCTTCTTCTCCCTACCGCCGCGACGATGCAGACCGCCGAAGAAGACACGCGCGTCGCAAGGAGGGAGCAGGTGCAGAAACGCGGCCTGCGTGCGACCCTCGCCCTCGCCTACCTCAGCGTCGGGGTTATCTACGGCGGTGAGCCGGCTCTTCCACGCCTCTCCCATGGCCACCTTCAGCACGAAATTGACCCCTCAAGGTTCACAGACCTCGGCACGTCGACGCTGTACGCCGTCAACGGGTCAGTCGGCAACGGCATGGAAGCTCTCCTTCAGCAACAGTCGCTGACATGCGCGCCTCGTCTTTGCCCGCAGGCTGTTCCCCTCGTCGGGCGCCATGCCGTCGCGCGAGGACATCGTGGGCGGCATCAGCTGCCTCCTTTGGGCCATCATCCTCGTCCCCGTCGTCAAGTACTCGTGCATCGCCCTCGAATTCGGCACTACGGCGGGAGAAGGCGGTCCCTTCGCCGTCTTCACGGCGCTCTTTCCCCCGCGCGAGTCCAAAGACGGCTGGAGAACCCTGACGACGTACAGCCTTGCCACCGCTCCGCCTTCGTCCCACGCCGTCACGTCCTTCCTGCACCGGCCCCTCGTCAAGTCGTTCCTCTTCGTGCTCACCCTGTTCGGCGTCGCCCTCACCGTCAGCGACGGCATGCTCACACCCGCGGTTAGTGTGACGTCGGCGGTCGTCGGGATCTCGTACGCCGCGCCCAGCGTCGCGCAGTCGGTCGTTGGCATCTCGTGCGGGATCTTGGCGCTCCTCTTCCTCGCACAGCCCTTCGGCACTAAGAAGCTCGGCCTCCTCTTCTCGCCCATCGTCACTCTCTGGCTCCTCATCAACGCCGGGACGGGCATCGTCAACATCACGCACCACCCGTCGATCTTCCGGGCATTCGACCCCTCGCGCGCCGTCATGCTCTTCGTGCGGACCGGCAACTACGACCTCCTCGGCGGCGTCATTCTGTGCATCACGGGCGTCGAAGCCCTCTTTGCCAACCTCGGCCAGTTCTCCAAGGGCTCGATCCGCCTCGCCTTTTGCGGGTTCGCGGCGCCCTGCCTGATGCTGCAATACCTCGGCCAAGGTGCGCGCCTGATCGAGGGCGGCGAGAAGATCCTCAGCAACGTCTTCTTCAACTCGATCCCGGGCGGCACGGGCGGCGGCCTGTGGTGGTTCGTCTGGCTCTTTGCGGTCCTCGCGGCCATCATCGCGTCGCAGGGTGCGTTTGTCTCTCTGCTCCAGTGACCCGGCCAAGCCACACCAGCTCACATAGACTCCTCACAGCGATGG
Source organism: Rhodotorula diobovata (assembly GCA_006352295.1). NCBI lineage: Eukaryota > Fungi > Basidiomycota > Microbotryomycetes > Sporidiobolales > Sporidiobolaceae > Rhodotorula > Rhodotorula diobovata. The sequence goes on along the minus strand of SOZI01000016.1, from coordinate 130,938 downwards.
TCACCGCCACAATGTCGCTCGTACAGCAGCTCACGTCGCTACACGTCATGCCTCCTGTCCGCGTCGTCCACACCGACGACACGTCCAAGGGTCGCATCTACGTCCCAGTCATCAACTTTCTCCTGCTCGTCGGTACCATCGGCCTCAGTGAGTCTCGTCAGGAGTCGCCGCTCGCCCTTCTCGCCCTCGCTGACTGTCATGACCGCCCGCAGCCTGCGGGTTCGGCACCGACGTCGGCCTCACCAACGCCTACGGCTTCGCGGTCAGCGGCGTCATGCTCATCACCACGTTGACAATCGCGCTCGCCATGATTCAGATCAAGGGCGTCCCCGTCGCCCTCGCCCTCGCGTATTTCGTCGCTGCCGCCTTCGTCGACTCGCTTTTCTTCGGCGCATCGCTGAAAAAGGTGCCGCACGGCGCGTGGTTCCCTCTCGGACTCGCTGTCGTCATTCTCTTCGTCCTGACGGGCTGGGCGTGGGCCAAAGGCCTCGAGGACAAGTTTGACGCCATGCACCGGTACCGCCTCTCGGAGGTCCTGCGCCCGCGCATCGACCGCGACTCTGCGCCCGAGGCCGAGGACGAGGACGAGAAGCAGCAGCAGGCGCCCGCGGTCGAGCAGGACATTGCCGCCCTCCCGAGCGAGAACGGCGGTGCGGCCGCGCTCAGGCAGAGGAAGCCCGCTCTCCCGGCGTACGAGGCGGCCGACAATGGCGCGTCTCTCGCCCGCTTGCCCGTTTTTGCGCTGTGCGTCCTCTCTTCTCACCTCTGCTGGGCTCGTTCGCTGACCCTACCTCCGCGCACGCCTGGCAGCTTCCACAATCACTCGTCGTCGAGCTCGGAAGGCGCCCCGCACTCGTTCACGGCTTTCGTCCGCTCGTACCCGGCCCTTCCGCAGGTCATCGTGCGTCATCTTCCCTGCGACTTCTGCTCTCGAAGCTCTCCTGACCCGGACGCATGCGCAGGTCTTCCTCACCGTCCGCGTTGTCGGTGTGCCACACGTCGCGTTTGACGACCGCTTCCTCGTCGACCGCCTTCACCGCTTCGACGGGCTTTACGTGGCGACTGTATCGTTCGGATACCGAGACAAGCTCGACCTGTCGGACATTGCCCCGCCCCTGCGCAACCGCATCGTCGCGCTCGAATCACGTGCGCAGCAGGACGCTGACGAGCTCAAGGAGAAGATCCGCAAGATTGATGAGGCTCTCCGGGGCGCCGTGACACACATGTGCGTTGTGACCGTCGTCTGCCTGCTCGGCCCGCCCCCCCACGCTGACGCACGGCCGGCTCATCGAACGCAACACCAGCCTGCCGCAGTTCTACGTCTCGGCGGACCGCTCTCCCGGCCCACGCCGCCCACGCATCGTCCGCGCCGTCCGCCGCTTCCTGCTCGAAGAGGTCTACCGCCGCGTCGCCGTCAACTTCGACCCGTACGAGCAGTTCAAGTTCGCATCGCCGGAGGACTGCCTGCGCATGGGTGTCAGCGCCGTGCTCTGAGCCGGTGAAGTATTGTCGAGTGAGGGGGAGCGGAGGGGCGAAGGCGAGGGCGAGGGCGTGGGCGAGGTTGAGGCCCAACGAGGCGGGACAGAGGTCCCCTTCCTGTTTCCACAACTCTCGCAAGTTATCGTGCAATCTCTAGACGGTCCGTGCTCTCAACTTGACAAGGCCTCGCATCACAGCCAGTCCAGCTAGCTACCGGCCTGCTCGCGACGCGTTCACCGCATCGAGGCACGCGCGCCTGGCACCCTCGATGTCGCGGACCCACGTCTGCGCGAGCCTGGGCGTGTCGACTCGGACTCGGATCGCCTCGCCGCGGTGCGTGACGGTAAAGTCGCTTTCGGCGAGCGAGTGGTGGCGGACAGAGCTCTCCTCGAGCGGGATTGGCTGCGTTGGAGAAGCAGGCAGTCAGCGTGTGCGCGTCATGGGCCAGTCAAGAACCACGAGCGTACGTAGCGGTAGACGACCTCGCCTCCGCCAGGACGCGACTCGGAGAAGATGAGCAAGTCATTGAAGAGGTGCAGGTCAAGCCGCCTCCTCGACTTGGCCTTCTCAACCTTGCCCTCGCGGATGATGCGGCGCGGGCCGAGCAGGCGCGTCGGCGCGCTCAAGTCGAGGTGCTGCGGCCAAGCCGGAGTAATGTCACTTGTCTGAGCAGGGGAACCTGCGTCTGGGCACGAGGGCAGGGAACGCACACCGCCGGGAATGCCGGGGAACTCGATATTGTCGGACAGCCAGGCGAGCTTCTCCTGGTTTTCGTGTGCGCGAACAGCCTCGTTGATGTCGTTGAGCGCAGCCTCGGCAAGCTCGAGTGCGCGAGAGAGGTTTTGGTGGTCGGGGTGGTCCGGCTCGGTGTAGCGCAAGATCTGCAGGCGAAGCGGACGCCGCGATTCAGCGCTTGCGCGCAACGACGAAAAGAGCAGTGCGGGATGATGTACCTGATTGATCAGTAGCGGGTAGCGCGTCACTCGCTGCATCGGCTCGAGCAGGAAATGTTCGAGCTCGAGGTTCTTGACGCGAAGGCGCTGCGAGCGTACCCACGATCAGCTTTTCCAAGCCACGTAAGAGTGCGGACTGTAAAGACGCACATCGAGGGTCTCGCGAACGTCGGGGTTCGACGACTTGAGGTCGTTGAGGGTGCGCACAGCGTTGCTCTGATTGACGCAGAAGAGCCGGTAGTGGTTCGCCACGCCGCGCATGTGCTCTTTGAGTACGTCGCCAACCGTGTCGATGTAGAGGCGCGCCTGACGCTGTCTCTCCTCGAGCTCGGAGACGAACACCTGCAAGCAGATGCCTGGGTCAGCGAGTGGGCGAGCACAGAGCGCCCGGAGTGTAGGCGCACCGTGTCAAACAGCAGGATGTCGTCGATGTTGGCAAAGATGACCTGCAGCGCCTTGTCTGGCAGGATGGGCTGCAGGGCGTTGAGGAAGACCTGCGCACGGGGCGAACAGGTCAGCCGGTGCCGTCGAGCTGGTAGGCGTCGCGCTCACCTCGATGACGAGCTGCAGACTCTGCACATAGCTCTGCTCGGTCGCGATAAGCTCGTAGCACGCCTCTTGTCGCCTGCGCTCAGTGTCGGGCAGGCCGGCCAGCGCCGACTCGTCGACCAAGCTCGCCCATGTCTGCTCAAGAGGGTCAGTCTCCTCCCGCACACAGTGGTCTCAAGAAGGAAGCGCACCGATCCGAATGCCCCGCTGGCACGGCTGTCACGCTGCGAGTATTCGCTCTGCGGCGCGAGCGGCGAACTGATGACCGGCCGGGCCTTCTCGCTTCCGACCGTTCCTGAACGCCCACGCCGGCCGAAGAACCCGCTGACGGATGACTGTAAGGCGTCCTTGACGGCGACGGTCGTCGAAGGTGCGGCAGGAGTGACCAGGCCGGGCGAGGGAGGAGGGGAAGGCCGCGCGATGGCGGGCGAGTCGGACGGCGGGGCGAGAGACGCCGTGCGCTGTTCCCGCATCGCGCGTTGATAGAGCTGCACATGCAGAGGATCGTCAGTTGCTTCTCATGACTCCGCGACGAGGAGCGCGACGTATCACGCACATCGTACGCGTCCTCCATCTTCTCCTCTTCCTCAACGGGCTCGGCTCCGCCCTTCTCCTCCTCCTCGGCCTCCTCTTCCGCAGCTCTCCTCTGCTCCTCAAGTCCGACCGCCATCGACCCGGGACGCCGCTGTGGGCGCGCAGGCGGAGGTCGACGCCTGCGCTTGGGCGAGCCCGACTCGGCGGGCTTGATAAGGAGTCCTGCGGCCTCGAGGACGCGCAGGCGCTCTGCCTCGCGGGCGGCGACGGCACCCTCGTCGTCGCTGTCGAGCTCGTCTTCGCTGCGGTCGGCATCAGCATCTGACGGGCTCGTCGGCGAAGTGGGCGAGACAGGCGACAGCGGTGCAGCAGGGGCGGCAGGTTTCTCGCGGACAGAAGAACCTGCAGCGCAAGTGGGAGAGGCGAGGACGGAGCACGGAAGAGTGTAATTGCGGGACGACGAGGGGGGGAGAGGAGAGCGAAAGGGAGTCTCAGCGGAAGTCTTTGGTGTGGTGGGGGGGGGCGCCAAGGGAGGCGAGGGGACGAAGAGAGGCGAAAGAGGGGACGCAGCTCGGCGAAGCTTTGCACCGCCTCTTTCAACCCCCGTGGCGTGGAGGGAGGACGAGGAGGGACGGTTCTACTGACTCGAGAGGTCGAAGTACGTCGCCGGGACGAGCCCGATCACACCGTCCTTCTCCGCCTTCCACCAGCTGGCGTCCGACGAGTCGACGACGGCGAGCACCGTGTCCTCGTCGAACGAGTGCTCGTCCGCCGAGGCAGCCGTGTAGGCGTAGAGCGCCCGGGCAGGTTGAGCTGTACGGAGGGCGAGGCAAGGCAAGGCAAAGTCAGGACGCAGCTCGCGCGCAGGAAGAAAGGAGGCAGGCTGCGGCGCGACGCACCGTGAATCTCCTCGACGTAGGCCTTGGGGAACCATCCGAGTTTGCTCCCTTCGAGCTCGGTCGCGCCGTACCACCAGTCGCCCTCGCCGTCGCGAGTCGGGTGCGCGAGCAGGACCCGGTTCTCGACGAAGCCGAGGTCCTCGTCGCGCTGGGCCTCATAGTCGTACAGCGAGCGGACCCGGATCGTCTTGCTCAGGTCGACGTTGGCGAGCGGGTCCTCGCTGACAATAGCAGGGAGCGTCTCGGTCTGCTCCTCCCCGACCGTGTCCTGGGGCGTCTCGTCGGCGTGTCCATTCGCCCCGTACTGCTCGACCTCGGGCTCACGCTCGGGCTTGGCCTCGGGTGCGGCAGCAGGAGCGGGCGCGGGAGGGGGAGTCGGCTCCCTGGGCGGTGGCACGTACGTCTGCACGGGCGGGCTCGCGTCGCCAATGACGGCGCCCGCGCCGACTGGCCCGCTTTTGTCGACCGTCTGGGCCTTGCGAAGCTTGAGGCCACCCTGAATGGCGCCGAGGAGAGCACCGCGGTCTGCGGGGCCAGCCGCAGCACCGAGCGCGACGGCGGGAGCCTTGGGGGCAGGAGGCGCGGCGGGCGCACCAGGCGCAGGGGGAGGCGGCGGAGGAGGCGGTGCGCCGCCAGCGGGTGGCGCAGGCGAAGCGACGGCCGAGCGGGTCGGCGGCGTCGACGAGGCAGGAGACGAGCGCCCGCCGCCCATGCCGAGCCCCGAGAAGAGGTTCTGCGCGAGCGCGGCACGCTGTGCACGGGCGCCACCGATGGGCTCGTCGTCACTGTCCGACTCGTCGACGTCCTTCTCGAGCCCGGCGGGTGCGTCCCAGTCGTCGTCGTCTGCGGGCGGGGCGCGCGGCTTGGGTGCGGGCGGGGCCGCGGCAGGCGCAGGCGGGGCAGGCGGAGCGGCAGGAGGGGGAGCCGCAGCGGCGAAGAAGGGGTTGGGCTTGCCCGGCTGGGGAGGGTTCGGAGTGGGCGACGCGCCAGCGCCCTGGAGGCGGAAGAAGGGGTTGGTGCTCGGGCTCTTGGCCCCCGGCGAGGTCATTGCCGAGGGTGCAGCGGGCGGAGACAGTGCTGCCGGCGTCGACGAAGCGGGCGATGCGACAGGAGGGACGGGAGGGGCCGGAGGCGGAGGAGTCGGCGAGACGGCGGCCGAGCGGGGCGTCGGCGCGGCAAAGTCGTCGTCGTCGTTGTCTTGAGCCCGGGCCGGAGCGGGTGCCGGGGCGGGAGCCGCCTTGCGCGAAGGCGGCGGAGCAGGCTTGCGCGACGCAGGCGGCGGCGGTGCCGTCTTGGGCTTGTTGCTCGCCTGCTGGAATGCCGCCTTGGAACGGGCAAAGTTGTCCTCGGCCTCCTTGGCCTCGCGCTCGAGCTCCTCGATGCGCTTGCGGCGCTCGTCGCGCTCGCGCTGGAGCTGCGCCTCGCGCTCGCGGAGAGCCTTCTCCTCGGCGTCGAGCTGGTCCTCGGCGGCCTTGACCGCCTGCTGCGGCTCGGCGCCATTGCCCTGGCCCGGGAGTGCCCGCCCGTCGCGCTCGACCTGGTCGCGCACCTCCTGGACAGTCTGCGACTCGCGCTGCGTGTCCTGCAGCGCCTGCTCGACGGCGACGCCCTTGGCACGCTCCCGCTCAAGCTTGGCCTGGCGCTCGAGCTCCTTGGCCTTGAGCTGCTCGTCCGCCTCGGCGGCCTTGCGCGCAGCCTCGAGCTTCTCAGCCTCGAGACGGTCCTGAACCGACGTGTCGACGCCGTTGGCCGGCGCGGCAGAGGGAGCGGCGACGCCGAGGGCCCGCAGGCGCTCCTGGATGCGGCGCTGTGCCTCGGCGCGAATGAAGGCCTGGCGCTGCTCTGGGGTCATCGAGCGCGTGTCGGGCGCAGCGGCGGAAGCGGCAGCGGGCGGGGCTGTCGGGGGAGGAGGGGGCGGGGCGTCAACCTTGGCAGCCGAGGGCGCGGGCGGGGGAGGAGGCGGGGGAGTGCGCGAGCGCGGCGGACTCTGGCGACGAGGCGGCGACGGAGCGTAGCCGCCGCGGTCCTCGCGGTCGTACGTCCCGCGATTGTAGCCGCGCTCCGACTCGCCGTCGTCCGCTCCGCGGCGGGACGAGTAGCCGCGATCATCATCGTCGTAGCGCGACGAGTAGCGCTCGCGGTCGTACCTGTCCTCGTACCGCCTGGACGCCGGACCGTTGCGCTCGTCGCGCTCGATCGCGTGCTTCTTGCGGTCGAGACGCTTCTCGCGCTCCTTGTCCTCGAGGCGCTTCTCGAGACGAGGGAGGTCCTCGTGCTCGAGGCGGAGCAGCTCGCGCTCGAGCATGCGGCGCTCCTCGTCCTTGGCGGCCGTGCGACGCCCGCTGCGGCGGTTGTCGTCGAGGTCGTCCTGAACGCGCTGGATCTTGCGCGTGAGCCGGCGCAGCTCCTCCTTGAGGTCCTCCTCGTCGTCATCCTCCTCGCGAGAGCGCTCAGCTTCGCGCTGCGCCTCACGCAGGCGCCGCTTGGCCTCGTCGAGCTCGCTCGACGGCGAGTCGTTGCTGCGAGAGCGCACGTCGTCGCGGTTCAGGTGCCGCGAGCTGCTCTTGTACACGGGCGTCGCGTCGTCGTCGTTGCGGAAGACGGTCGCGTCCTTGCGGCTCGCGCCGGACGGGCCCGAGTCGTGCAGCGAGCGGAGCTTGGCGCGAGACTGCGGGCCGTCGACGTCGGTCTGGTTCGTCGCCCGCCTGTTCGTGTCGTTCTTGAGGAGCGACGTGAGGAAGTTGGCCGAGTCCTCGAGGTCCCGTGCAGAAGGTGGGGCCATCTCGGCGGGCAGGGTCTGCGGAATCGGGTTACCGTTGAGGCCTGTGCGAGAGAGGGGGCTGAGTACTCTGCTTCGCCGTCTACGAGGGCAGAACAGACAACGCACGGCGGTAGATGAGGCCCATAGCGACGTGGAACTCGTCAATGTTGAGCTTGCCGCGGTCGCTCACATCGGCGAGGTTCCTGCGAGCCGTCACGAACAGCGAGAGTCAGTCGGGCCGGCGCGCGAGCGCGGAGGGAGCAGTGAGAGGGAGCTAGGACGCACCAGATGGCCATGAGGTCGTCCTGCTGGAGGCCTGCCTGGCCAAAGACCTCCTTGGCCATCGACCCGGGGAGGAAGCCGCTGCCCTGCTGGTCCCACGCCCGGAAGATCTGGTCGTAGCGCTTCTTCTCCTCGGGCGTGAGCTTCCACGGGATGGGCACGTTGGCCTGGCCCATCTGTTGCTGGTTCGACTGCTGGAACTGCTGCTGGAGCGAGGGGGCCGGCGTGACGCCCGTGGGCTGGGCCTGGAGCTGCTGCTGTGCGGCGAACTGCATCTGGCCCGGCTGCATGTACGACGAGGGGTGCGACTGGGCGGCGGGGAGGAAGGTCTGGAGGAACTGGTTCTGGACGCCTGCGCCGAGGCCGCTCGAGTTGAAGCCGGTGGCCTGGGGCACGAGTGGGGCGGGTTGAGGGGGACCGCCTCCCCCGTATCCTGTCGGCATGGGGCGCTGCTGCTGCATGGGTGCGCCCATGAAGCCCGTAGCCTGGGGCTGCATGGGGACAGGCGGGCGCATCATGCCTCCCTGGGTGAAGCCTGTCGGCTGCGGTTGCTGTGGACGGGGTGGGGTGGGGGTGTCACACGGCGTGAGCGATCCGGGCGGGCAGCGGGGTCGCTTAGGACACGCTGCGCACCTGGAATTGGGGCTGGGGAGCGAAGCCAGTGCGCTGCTGCTGCTCGCGGGTGCGCGCGAGACGCGGTGAGTGAGCGAGATCGGGCGTGACGCGAGGGGGGGGGGGAGGGGGGAGGGCCGGGGGGTCCACCACGCACTGGGATGTAGCCCGTGGGTTGTGGCTGCATGTACTGCTGCTGGCCGTAGCCACCAGCGTAGGGCTGGTTCATCCAGCCACTCATCTTGGCGGTTTGAGGAGGAGGGAGAGCGAGAGAGCCGAGGCGGCGAGGCGGAGCGGAGGCTCGGCCGCGGGCGACTCAGGGGGGGCGCACTCAACATCAGTCATAGGTAAGCTCACGAGGGTCAGGAAGCTCTCTCAAGTAGCTTAAAGATGCGACAAGATGCTTGCAGGCTCCGCCCTAAAGCAAAATCGCAGGACGCCAACGTCGATTCGTCGCTCCGATAGAGTCGCCGCCAGCTGGAGATCAAACTCCGCCCCTCGCTCCTCCTACAGGGCGTCGCGTGAGGTCCAAGTGCAAGCTCCTATAACAGAGAGTCCGGGCCTCGCGCTGGACCGATCCACGCGTCTCCCCGCGCGGTGCTGGCCTTCCCGTCTCTTGAGCTCCTGAACCCGCCGCCGGGGCCTCCTCGAACTCGCCATGTCCGAAGGTGAGTGCCCGAGGAACGCGCGAGGTCGTGCGGAGACTGCCGCGCGTTCGCCCCTTGCCTCCTACGCTTAACTGCTTCTCGCCGCCTCGGCACAGAGGCGCTCGCGCGTGCATGAACGGCTCGCCTCTCCTCTGCACGACCTGCCGCGTCGTGCTTGTCGCGCAGGCAGACTACGACAACCACTGCCGCAGCGAAGGTCACCTGCGTCGTCAGGCCGAAGGCCCCGCCGTCGCCCCGCACCTCCCGCCGGGCTTCGTGCACTGCTCGACCTGCCCGGCCATCGTCCCCGCCCCAATCTGGGCCGGTCACGCAGCTGGCAAGAAGCACCAGGCCAAGCTCCGCTTCGAGCGCTACCAAGCGGCCGCAGAGCAGGCGAAGGGCCCGCGACACGGCGTCGAGCTCCTCCCAAAGGACGGGCTCGACTTTGGCCTCGTCGAGTTCAAGGCCTTTACGAGTGCCACCGAGCACTCGAAAGTCGCCAAGCTCGTCATAATCAAGACGGGCTCGCTGGCCTGCCGCGTCACCAAGGTCGAGTTCGCGTCGCCGCAAGTCGGCTCTCGCCAGCGGTGCGTGGCCAAGTGCCTGTACTCGTGTAAAACAGACGCTGACGCCATCGCATCTCACAGCTTCACCGCTTCAGACAAGAAACTCAAGATCAAGAGCAATAGCGAGCGCACCCTCCAAGTCCACTTCCACCCGCGCAACGAGGCCGGCTCGTTCTCCGACGACCTCCTCCTCTCGGTCCAGACGACGCCGGTCCAGGGTGCACCCGTGCACTTTGTCCTGCGCTGCCCTCTCCGCGGCAAGGTCGGCTGCGGCAAGCACATCCAAGACTTCTCGGCCAAGCAGCCGTACGTCGACAAGAAGGACCGGCAGCGTCGCCCACGCGCGCACGACGTCGTCCCGGCCCCTGGCCTCGGTGGCGCATCCCTCTACATCCGTCCCCTCGACTCGCTCAGGATCTCGGACGCGTTGCGCGCGCTCGTCAAAGACGAGGAGCGGCCTCTCGCCCTGCGCCTTGCGCACTTCCAGCGCGCCTTCCTGCCCCAAGAATTTTCGCCGACCACGTTCGCGAGGCACTGGTCGACGCTGCTCAAGGTTGAGCGCGTCCAGGAGGAGTGCGCGGCCTGTCCACCTCTTTCTGTCGCCGCACATCCACGGTGCTGACTGCTTCTCTGGCTCCTTTCCCCACCAGGCTCGACGCGCACTCGTACGACCTCGACAGCGTCTTGCTCAGCCGCAGCGGGACGTCAAAGCTGTTCTTGTGCGTCACAGGGGCTTGCGCCTGACCATGCGTTCCCGCCTGACTTCGACAGCACGCCCGCAGCCTCGCCGTCCCCGGTCTCGCCGAGAAGCGCCCCTCCGTCATGCGCGGCGACGTCGTCAACGTTCGCGTCGCTGGCACGAGCGAGAAGTGGTATCAGGGCCGTGTCGTCGAGGTCCGCCTGAACGACATCGGCCTGCGCTTCGCCCGCTTCAACCCGAGCCCGTGCGTCTTTTCCGCCCCCCTCCTGCCGAGAGCATCGAACTGACGCTTCTCTCGCCAAAAGGTCGGCTCGCTTCGACGTGCAGTTTGTTCCGCCGCCGACGACTACCCGCCGCGAGCTCACGGCGCTGAGCCACGCGACGGCGCCGGCTGCGCTCTTGTTCCCGAGCCAGACCCCGAGCGACTACCCTCCGCGCCGCGCTATGCACGAGCAGGCGGCGCAGCCCGACTTCTTCGACCGCGCACTCGAGAGCAACCCGGAGCAGCGCGACGCCGTCATCTCGATCGTGCACGCGACCTCGGGCGCCGCGCCGTTCGTCCTCTTCGGGCCGCCGGGCACGGGCAAGACGACCACGCTCGCCGAGGGGATCAAGCAGCTCTTCGCTTTCGGCTCGTCCAAGATCCTCGTCACCGCGCCCTCGAACGCCGCCGCCGACCTCTTCTGCACCAAGCTCGGCTTCGCCCCGCCGGACCTGTTCCGCCTCAACGCGCCGAGTCGATTCGTCGCGAGCGTCCCGGACGGGGTGCGTCGCTACTCCCTCGTGGGCCACGACGAGCACGGCGAGTGCTTCGTCATCCCGACCAAGGCCGACTTCGAGAAGTACCGCGTCGTCGTCGCGACGTGCCTGAGCGCCTTCATGCTCTTCGACCGCGGCCTCGGCGACGGCTGGTTCTCGCACATCATCATCGACGAGGTGCGCGCTGCCTTGCATCTCTGAGAGTTGCGCTCGAGACTGACCCGCTCGGGGCTCGCAGGCGGGGCAGGCGACCGAGCCAGAGGGTGCGGCTCTTGTCTCTCTTCTGGTCCCGATTCACGCCCCTCCCTGACGACGTTGTGTACCTCAGCATTCGTGCCTCTCAGTCTCGCCGGCCCGCAGACGCGCGTCGTGCTCGCAGGCGACCCGAAGCAGCTCGGGCCCGTGCGTCTCACTCGCCTTCTTCAGGCCGCACATCCGAACTGACCTCGCTGGCGCTCGTCAGATCATCCGCTCGCCGTTCGCCGAACGCGGCGGCCTCGACGTCAGCCTCCTCGAGCGCCTCATGGCGATGCCGATCTACTCCGACTCGTCCATGCGCGGCATCTCGCACGTCAAGCTCGTCCGCAACTTTCCGCTCGCACGCTGCCATCCTCTCCATCCCCAACGAGCTCTGGTACGAGAGCGAGCTCCGCGCGTGCGCGTCGCGGAGCGTCACGAACCGTGTCTCGACCTGGTCTGGTTGGCCCGAGGGGGCCGCGCATGACTTCCCCGTGCTGTTCCACGCCGTGCGCGGCGAGGACGAGCGCGAGGGGACGAACCCGTCGTTCTTCAACGTCGCCGAGGTGACGCTCGTCGCGGCGTACGTCGACGCGCTCCTGCACCAGCGCGAGGGGCTCGACCTCGAGGAGAAGGACATTGGTGCGCCCTGCTCTCCAGAGTTCGCCCTCTACATCGAAGAGCGCACTGACACGCTCGATGCGTCAGGCATCATCTCGCCGTACCGCTCGCAGGTGCAGAAGATCCGCAAGGCGGTGAACCGCCCGAGTCTCGACGTCGGCTCGGTCGAGCAGCTGCAAGGCCAGGAGCGCCCGTACGTCCTTTCGTCTATGCTCACATCGCTCAACCCGTCTCACGTCGAGCTCTTCTCCCCGCAGTGTCATCATCATCTCGACCGTGCGCTCGAACGACTCGTACCTGGCCCACGACGCTCGCTTCTCCCTCGGCTTCATCGCCCACCCCAAGCGCCTCAACGTCGCCCTCACGCGCGCTCAAGCCGCCCTCATCGTCGTAGGCAACCCGGAGGTGCTCGCTCTCGACTCCAACTGGCGCAAGTTCCTCTGTTTCTGCCACGACCACGGAGCGTGGGCCGGCGAGGAGTGGGACGCGGAGAGCGCCAAGAGGGAGGGATTCGACCCTGTCGGAACTGCGAGGGACAGGATGGACGAGCTGACGAGGACGCTCGCTGGCATGGGCCTCGGGGAGGACGACGGCGAGGGTTCGTGGACGTCGGGCGGGAATTCGTCGAACGAGGACTGAGGCGGCCTCGTCCTTCCTCCAGCTTGTTCCCTTGGGGCGACTTGCAGTGCATCCCTTGCCGTGTCCTCGCTGAGAATACGAGAGAGCCGAGAGCGCCTGTCGCTTTCGAGAGACACGCGGCCGCCGACTTGCGAAGGTCAAGCTCGATGCCCGACCCTGTCGTGCTCTTCGTCGCGCGCCACGAGAGGAGCTGTACACTGAGACGAAACACGGACTGATCGACAAGCCAACGCAGGGGAGCCTACCACCCCTCCTCCTCCTCTGAGCCCTCCGTCTTGTCCAGACTCGACGTGTCCTCGACGCCGAGCCCGTCAAACTTGGCCTCGAGCTCCTTGATGGCCGCCTGCGGGATGTCAAAGTCGACCTTGCGGGCGGCCTCGGCGTCCCACGACTCGCCAATGATCGTATCGTTGTTGTGCAGGTAAAGGAGGAAGATGCGCCAGAGCGGGTCGACGGCGAGCGTGTCGGCGTTGCCCACGACGATGAGGCCCGAGGCCGCGCGCGTGATGGCGACGTTGAAGCGCTTGGGCGACGAGAGGAAGCCGAGCGAGGAGATGGCGGCGTGCTCGAGATAGTGCACAAGCCGACGCGGGTGGGAGCAGCCGCCTTGCTGCTCCATAGTGCGGCGCTTGCAGCTCGAGACATGGGGAATTGAAGAAGGTGCGGCTGGTGTGCGGCGGAAGCAGGAGGGCAGGCGGGACAGGCGGGACAGGCGGCATCGTCCGGGGGCCGAGAAAGTTCGCCGTCCGTCGTCCCTCGAGCCTGAACTTCATCCAAGCGCTCTCTCGAGTTGCTCTGTGTGACGAAGGAGTAACGAGATCAGTCCCTGCGGGAAACCCTGCACGAGGCGACGACTACGAGCGAGGAAAGCTGCGCCGACTCACCCTGTGCGCGCCGCCGTGTTCTGGCTCGCCTCACGAGCTGTCCGGCTCCTGTCGGCGCGCGCAAGCGCGGGTGCAGCAGATGGAGCCAGGTGAAGAGAACGCAATACCACGCAGGGAGCTGGCGGGCGAAAGACAGGTCGCGGCGAAGCTGGAGGAACTCGCCGTCGAGTCGTCATGCGTGTCTTGTGCTCGCCTCGGCGCCGGCGTGATTGTGTGGACGAGCGGACAATCGACAATCCTGTGCAAAGGCGGGAAAGCGTGAATGATACGCGAGCGTGAAGAGCAGCCACGACTCACTCGCGCCCGGACCGCACCGACTCTGCCCTCTAGAGTCTGTCTTCCGGCCCTCGCAGCCGCCCGGAGCGTCGAATCGGCTCGGCTTGACGTCGTCCGAGCGTCGGCCGTGTCGTCTCGTCGAAAGACCTTGCTGCGGCTGCGCCTTACGCGACCCCGAAAAGGGCAAGGTCACCCAGGTGTTTGTCTCATCGCGCTGCGAGAAGGGACCGTACGGTCGGTGAGGGGGAGGGGGAGGGGGAGGGGGAGGGGAAGGGAATGACCCATTCGTGCACGCGGTGCAGGAGTGCGATCGAGAGGGTGGATGACGGCGTAGAGGGGTAGAGGGATCAAAGGATGTGAAGGAGGGCCCGGCGGCGTGCACGGAAGGTGCGGTCGCCAGCGCTTGCGCAACGATGTCGAAGACACACAATCAAGAGGGACAGAGCAAGAGCGACGCGACAGGGCTCAGGGACGGAGACGAGTCGCCCTGAAGGGAGGAAGCGAGCGAGGCGAGCGAGGCGAGAGGACTCGCCGCCGTCGAGCAGGACCCCAGCATGCGGCAGGGGCTCACTCGGCCGGGATGTGCCGCTGCACAGGAGGCAGGGTTGCCGTGCGCGCGAGACCAAAGACGTGCGGTGAGGCCAATGCAGGGCCGCCGAGCGCGAGCCGAGTTGGCCAACGGCGGCCTGCGGACGCGCGCGGCGCGGGCAAGGTCGCGTGACGAGCGTGGCCAGGGATGAGCGGCGCGCGAGAGGCAGAAGCAACCAGACCAGAGCAGCGTGGAAGCGCAGGCAGGAATGGCTTGTGAGAAGGGAAAGGGGCGCGAGGGAAAGAGGATGGAGTTTGGCCCGTGCGGGGGCCCGATCGAGAAGAGGGCGCTCGTGCGGACGAAAGGAGGGTCCAGCGAAGAGGAAGAGGGCCGGGGCAGGGGAGGAAAGGAGGTCGAGCAGAGCGTGAGATCACACAGCTTGCCAGATCACAAAGCGAGTGCCCTGCAGGACCTGCCACAAACGAGAGCGACGTGCTGCGGAGCGGCTGTCTCAGGTCCGGACGTTCCACCCCTCCCACCCCCCTCTCTCACAGTCTCCACCCCTCGTCGCTCCCTCGTCCCTTGCCCGTCCCCCCGTCCCTTCCTTGTTTTGACAAGACTCTCAACAGAGCCACTCTCCCTCACCTCGGCTGGTCCGGTCGCCTCGTTCCTCTCCCCTCCTCTGCCAGGGCACGCTCCCCTCGCTCAACCGACACAATGCGACCTCCCGCCCTCGTCGCAGCGTGGGCCCTCCTGGCCGCGCCACTAGCGTTTGCCAACCCAGAACAACCGCCCCAGCCCACCCAGCTCGAGCGCAGGGCACCCCTGGCCCCCTTCCAGCGCCCGAGGCGCCTGGGGTTCGCAGGCGCCGCGCCGGTCAATGCGGGCACCAAGCGGGCGCGTGGGTTTGGGCAGCGGGACAATGAAGGTGCTCAGGTGGCCAGGAGGCAGCTCGTCGACTCTGCAGACGAGGGTGAGTCCCACTTCACACGCGCCCCTTTGCCCCCTCCCTCCGTTCGCCGGTTGGCGACGCGTCTCGGCCTCGAAACGCGCTTCCCTCGACCATCGTCCCGCGAGGGGGCTGGGCACGCGCATCTGCCGAGCATGCTCGCTGACTGTCTTTGAAATCAACACACGCAGTCCAAGAAACCCTCTCGGCTCTGGTCGACTCAGTCCTCCAAGAGGACGCGACCTCGTCGCTCAACTCGACTTCGACCGCGGCCTCGACCTCAGCCTCGTCCACCCGCACTCGCGCATCCACTGCAGACGAGGCCACGAGCACTGTCTCCTCTGTAGACGAATCGTCCACGAGCGAGGAGGACGCGTCAAGCACGGCGCGCTCGTCCCGCTCATCGTCTGCCGAGCGCACGTCCGCCTCGCCGAGTGACACGGTCGCCGACGAGTCGACCACGAGCGCGGCACCGCGCATCACGTCGTCCTCGACGTCCGCGTCCGAGTCGGATTCCTCAACGTCGTCGACGCGCAACCTGCGCGAGATCGCCTCGTCCATCCGGGCCTCGCGCGCCTCCGCTGCGGACGCCGCCTCCGAGTCGTCGACTGAAGCGCCGTCTTCTGCCGTGACGTCGTCCGCCGCTCCGGCGTCGAGCAGCGCCGCGTCGTCGTCGACCGGCGGCCTGCTCGGCAACATCATCTCGAGCGTCTTTGGCGGCTCGTCTTCGGCGTCCGCCACGTCTTCCGCACCCGCCTCCTCTTGGGTCTCGGCCTTGGCTTCCCCTGTCGCCTCCTCGTCCGACGCGCCGTCGTCGTCGAGCGAGTCCGCCGTCGCGTCGAGCTCCGCAGACGAGCCCTCGAGCTCGCTGGCCAGCTCGTCGTCCGCCGTCGAGAGCGACGCGCCCACCTCGTCCTCCTCGACGCCGGACGCGTCGTCGGTCGCACAGAGCGAGACCTCGCCGCCGCAGACGAGCGCGAGCGTCACCGCCGCGCCCGTGGTTGCGAGCAGCTCGTCCGCCTCGAGCAGTAGTAGCGCAGGCGCGTCGTCGAGCACTGGCAGCTTTGGCGGCATCCTGAGTCAGCTCGGTGCGTTCTTCTGGTCTTTCTTTTTCCTTTGCTCAGCGAGAGACTGACTTTGCTCTGCCGCATCCAGACGACATTTTCGGGACCAAGAGCTCGGCCGCAGCCAACTCGACTGTCGCCCCGAGTACTGCATCGGCCGCAACCTCTACCTCAGAGGAGGCACCTGTCAGGGTGTCTGCGACTGCCGAGCCGTCCTCGGCGTCGTCAGTGTCGGCCGCGGCTGAGCGCCCCGCGACCACTGCGGCCGCCAACGCGACCATCCCGGCCGTCACCTCTGCGGCGAAGGCCTCGCAGACCTCGTCCGCCGCTGTCGTCGAGTCGGACGTCCTCCTCTCGTCGGACGCGCCGGCGGCGAGCTCCTCGAGCTCATCGGGCCTGCTCGGCAACCTCACCGCCGTCGTTCCCGTCGTCGCGCCCTCGTCGACCGCCGCCGTGGCCAACACGACGACGATCCGTGCGCCGGTGGAGACTGAGTCGGCGACGGCGGGCAACGCGGCTGTGCCCGTCCGCTCGACGAGCGCCGAGGGCCCCGTCGTCATCCCGACTGGCCGCCTCAACGAGACGTCGTCCGACCTTCCGACTTCATCCCCCGTTTCCAGCCGCGTGCCCATCGCCGCGAGCACGTTGTCCGTGGGTGCTCAGTCATCGAGCGAGGTCACTCATCCGAGCGTCCCGGGTTCGAACGCGACCGTCAGCGCGTCCGCGAGCGAGGTCGTGAGCTCGTCGACGCCGTCGTACACGGTGCCTCCGAGCGCCGGCAACGCGACTGCCCCGGTGTCGCGCACGTCGGCCTCGCTGCCCTTCTCGACGGGCGCGCCCGCGTCTACCGGCGTCGCTGGCAACGCCACTGCCGTCGTCCCCGGCGCATCGAGCTCGGCAGAGGCATCTTTCCCTGCCCCGTCTGGCAATGCGACGGTCTCGCAGACTGCGGCGATTCCCATCGTCTCGTTCAACGCGACGGCGTCGAGCTTCGTGCCTGGCGCGAGTGCGACCGCCACGCGTAACGCGAGCGGTAGCGCCGTCCCCTCGAGCGCCGCCTCCGCCTCGGGCTCGGGCTCGCAGAACGCGACGACGACGGCCGCTCCTTCTGCCAGCTCATCGTACTCCGCATCATCGTGGTCGTCCGCCACGCCGAGTTCGTCGACCGTGAACAGCGACTACGAGTGGATGCCCACGTCGTCGCTCGTCATTGCCCAGCCCTCGTCGTCTGGCTCGTCCTCGGCATCTGCGACCGACTCGTCATCGGGCTCGGTGACGACCGCCGCGCCTGACTCGACGGTGCTGCAGCAGGGGGCGTCGACGTCTATGGTCAGCGGCAAGCCCTCGGTCACCATCACGTCGCAGGTCTCGTTCCCGACCGACATGCCGTCGCGCATCGTCCCCGCCGACGACAGCTCGTCGTCGACGGACGAGTCGTCGTCGGACCACGTCGCGCAGGCGGCAGCCGACACGGTGCCCGTCACGACCGTCTCGATCCTGCTCGACGACAGCATGCCGTGGGAGTGGGTCGTCGAAAACTCGGACGCGTCGGGCCAGATCTTCTACTATGTCCCCGTCGTCATCACTCAGGCGCTCAACGTGTCGCTTGACACGCTCGAGACGATCGCGCTCCAGGCGTACCAGACGACGGACGCGTCGGGTGCGAGCAACATCCGCACCGTCTTCCTCGGGTCGCTCCCGTCGAGCTACGTCGATGCCCTCAGCGCCATGATCCAGACGCCATCGTCGCCGATCTACACCCAGACGGGCCTCCCTGGCCAGCTCGCGCAGACGTTCGTCTCGTCGTTCGCCGTCACGTCGTTTGCGTCCGAGTCGGCGTCGGATGACTCGGACTCAGGCCTGGCATCGTCGGCCGACGGGACGTCGGCGCGCCGCACGTCCAAGGACAGCGGCAGCGACAAGAGCAAGACGATCATCATCGCCGTCGTCGTCACGGGAGGTGTCCTCCTCATCGCCATCGCGGCCTACCTCGCAGTCCGCGCGACCAAGTCGGGCGCGATCGCCCTGTCGTCGAGCCCACGCATGGGTCCCCAGGGAGACTTCCGCGACCACCGCGACATGGCCCAGACGGGCGGGAGGACGAGCCCGGGCCTGCGCGGGTTCTACCTCAACCAGGGGCAGTACCGCGGCCGCAGCGGCAGCATCTCGACGACGTCGACCGCCTCCACTGGCATCTCTGGCGCCGGCGGGTCCAACGACTTTTCGCCCTTTGGCTCGCCGCGCGCGCATCACTCGGCCACGGCGCCGGACGACCGCCGCTCGTCGTGGTGGCGCTTCAGCGACTCGTCGAGCTCGGCGGGCGGCCACGGCCAGGGCGGCGGTGCGATCGGGCTCGCGCTCGGTGGCACCGACACGTACCGCGAGGGCCCGAGGCGCATCCAGATCCACCGCGGGCCGGACGGCGCCGTCGCGCCTGGGATGATTGGCAGGTGCGCGGCTCTCCCCTCTCGACTTTTCTTCACCTGCGCAGCTGACTGACCTGTGCCGGCTCTCGCTTCCCCCTTGCAGGCCCCAGCCGATGAGCAACTCGCTCATGCTGTGAGCGCGCCAGCCTCCCGTCCCCGTTCTCTCTCGCTTTCACTCGCCACTTCCTCGCAGTACTCGTTTGGGTTTCGTATTCAGTCTCGTCTCCCCGACACCCTCACCCTCTCTCGCTTAGCTACGGACGCTTTCTTCCCCTCCTCTGCCCCTCTCCTCGATGATACCCGTTCCTCCCCGTGTCCAACCCCCCTCGCTTACCTCGCCGCCCTCGCCTCTCTAGCGCTCCTCTCTTTCGTTCTTTCTCCCTCCTCTCGCTCCCCTGGTGCCGTTCCTCCCTACCACACATCGTCGGCGTCGTCGAGCTGGATCTCGCGGCGACCCAGACTGCCCACCCTCCTCTCCTTCGACCCCTCTCTTCTTTTCCGAGCGACGAGCGGTTGCTTGGTAGTGCAACGTCGGGGCTTACCCCTCTGTCTGTCGAGCATCGTCAAGTATGCAGAGGGAGAGAGACGCAAGGTGACCGGGCGGAAGTGGGGGACCGACCGCACGGCGCGGCCCCCAAGTGCTCGCTCCTTCCTCGCAACCCTCCTCTACCGTCTCCACCCACCCGCTGTTCTGAGAGCGAGAGCGACTCAGCAGCCTTCTACGCAGCTCACCACCTAGCACCACCTTCGAAACACCAGGTGCGTCCCGCAAGCCTCGTCACGGTCCCTCCACCCCACCCTCCCCCCCTCATCGTCATCGACGACACTCGATGTCCACGCCCTGACACGTCGCACACCCTCGCAGGTCTCTACACTGCAGCAAGGCAGACGCTCGAATACATCACAATGTCGACCTATCCCTACCGCGCTCGCGCCGTGTTGAAGTACAAGACCCCGCCCGGCCAGCAACCCGCCTTCTCGTTCGCGCCTGGCGCAGAGCTCACCGTCCTCGCCGCTGCCGACGACGACGGCGATTGGCTCGAGGGCGAACTGGCCGGCGGCGACAAGGGCGTTTTCCCCGCCAGCTTTGTCCAGCAGCTCAACAACGACGTCCCCGCACCGGCCGACGAGGCGCCCGTCGCGCCGCCCGTCGAGCCGCAGCCTGCCCAGGACACGGTTGACGAGACGCCCACGGACGACACGAACGTCGTCGAGGGATCCGAGGAAACGCCTGCTGCTGTGAGCGTCAAGCCGGACGAGGTCGCAGCCGATCCGCCCGCCGAGCCGACGTCCGCAACCCAGGCAGACGAGACCGCCGAGCGCGCGCCCACCTCGCCCGTCGAGCAGCCGACCCTCGAGGACGTCACCCCTGCGGCAGCTTCCGCCTCTGCGCCCGCCGCCTCCGCCGACGCACCCACGTCGTCCCCGCAACCCGCCAAGGCGACCCCGCCTCCGCCAGCCAAGAAGCCCAACGCGCTCGCGTCCCGCATCGCGGCGTTCCAGGCCGCTGCAGAGGCGCAGAAGCCTGACGCGCCGCCCATTCCGCGCGCAAAGCCGCGCGAGTGGAAGCCCCGTCCGGCGGCGGACGCTCCCGCACCCGCACCCGCGCCCGCTGCAGAGCCTGCGCCTGCGGCTGCGCCTCCCGCGGCAGCGGCACCTGCTCCCGAATCTGTGCGTTCGACGTCTGGCAATGACGACGCTGCCACTGGCGAGGCCAGGGACTTCTCGGCGCAGGACGCGGCCGCCTCGATCTCTCGCGGCGGAGGCTCGCTGCGCGACCGCATCAAGCTCCTGCAGGGCGGCGGCGGTGGCGCGGGCGGAGGCGTGCGCGTAGACGCGCCCCCGCCGCCGGGTCACGCGCCCAAGCCCAAGCCGTGGCGCCGTGCCGAGCCTGAGCCGGAGGCCGCGCCCCAGGCGGCAGACCAATCTGCCGATGCGGAGAACGACGACGGCGCCAAGGAGGCGCGCGCGCTTGAGAACACGGTCGTCAAGGACGACAGGCCCAGCGAGGACGAGACGACGGCGCAGAGCCCTGGCGCCGAGGTCCCGGGCTTCGAACCGGCCGAGGCCACCACCGACGAGCTGCGCAGCGAAGTCCACGACGAGGCGCCCGAGACGGTCGACAAGACGGCCAAGGACGCGACGAATGTTGTCGAAGGCAGCGAGAGCACGCCCGCTGAGGCGAGTCTCGCGGGCACCTCCGCCTCGCAGGCCAACGAAGGCGAGTCTGCCGCGCGCGAGCCAGAGCAGCCAGTCGAGGAGCCTTCTCTCGCAGACGTGACGCCTGCGTCCGTGTCTTCCGCCGCCCCCGCCGAGGACGTCGATGACGAGGCGACGAAGCGCGCGGCGCTCGCGCAGCGCATGGCGGGCCTCGGTGGGCAGCGCATGGGCGTCCCGATGCCGGCGCTGCCGAAGCGGGCGGCGGGTCCGCGCGCGGCGCGCAAGGCCAAAAGCCCGGCTGTCGAGACGCCACCGCCGGTGACGGAGTCGACCACTGCCCCTGCGAGAGAGGCTGACGCGCCGGTCGAGAACGAGGAGCCGGCGCCCAAGGAGGACGTGCTTTCGTCAATGGGCGGCGCGAGCTCGCTTCTTGCGCAGGGCGACGACGACGAGGACGTCGAGCAGGGGACCAAGGCACCGGTCGACGACGATGACGACTTTGGAACGCCTGCACCGCCTGCTCGTGCGCCTCCTCCTCCTGCTCCCGCGCCCGCGGTCCATGTCGAATCTGGCGGCGACACCGACGACAAGGCCGACAAGCCCGTCGAGTTCGAGGAGCCGCCCCTCGAGCAGGGTGAGGAACCTCTTGCCGCCGAGGAGTACTCCGCGCGCGACGAGCCCGCCGAGGAGGAGCGTCCCACCATCGCCGAGGAGGCCGTTGCCGCACTCCCCGACACGGCCGCGACCGACGACGGCGCTTCCCTCTCGCCGACCGCGCTGCGCCCGCCCGTCCCACCTCCCTTCCAGCGCCAGCCGACGGACGAGCCCCGGCCCGGCCCGCCGACGGCCGAGGTTCCCACGTCGGGCCTGACACGGCGTGAGCCGCCGCCTCCTTCGCGCTCGATGGACCCGCCCGCGCTCGCCAGCGGCGCCGAGACCGTCACGGACGAGCCGCGCCCGACTGCGCACGCGCCTGACTCGGGACGCGACGGTGGCGAGAGCGCGCAGGCACCGCCGCCACTGCCGAGGGGTCGCCCGCCCGTCCCGCCCGCGACGGCGCACGCCGCCGACGACGAGTCGCAGGAGCGTGACGCCGCCGCGACCCCGCAGCACCCTCCCGTGCCGACGCACCCGCCCCCCGTCGGCGCCGAACGCGTCACGACCGCCGCCGAGGACAAGATCATTGCCTCGATGCCCGAGATCGTCACCCCTCCCGAGGAAGCCTTCGACGAGTCGACCGCGGCTCCGATGGTCGACGCGCCCTCGACTGGCCAGATCGCGGCCTCGCGCGTCGAGACGGGCCACGAGCCGGCTGACATGGCACAGCCTGCGTGGGGCAAGATCGAGGGGACCGAGACGCCCGCGGCGGAGGAGAGGCCCGACCCGCTCGTGCCCGGTGCGCCGCCCCCGCCGGCGGTGCTCACTGCGGCGCTCAACGCTGCGCAGGAGGAGAAGGAGGGAGATGCGAAGAAGCAGCCACGGGGAGAGGAGCAGGCCCAGGGTGAGGAGGAGGAGGAGGAGGAGGAGGAGGAGGAGGAGGAAGAGGACCCGGAAGTGGCGCGCCGCCGGGCCCTCGCCGCGAGGATGGCCAAGCTCGGCGGTCGAGGGATGATGCCGCCGATGTTCGGCGCGTTTGGCGGCGCAGGCGGTCCGCCTAAGAAGGCGGCCCCCAAGAAGAAGCCGACCAACGAGCTCGCCGAGGAGGGCGAGCTGAGGCCGAGGCTCGAGTCGCGACGTGAGTCTTCGTTGGCTCTCTCCCTCTGATCAGACCCTTGCTGAACAGTCTTGATGCTCGCACACAGCGGTCGAGTCGCAGTCTGGCTCGGACGAGGCCGTCCCGGCACACCCGCCTCGCCGGATCGGCGGCATCCCCGCAGGCGGTTTCGCTCTGCCCGGCATCGCCCCGGCTCGTCCGCCACCTACCGCGGCCGAAGGTGAGCAGGAAGAGGCGCCGGTCGAGGACGAGAATCAGCCTGGCGAGCCGATCGAGAGCGCCGCGAGCCTCAAGGCCAAGTCGGACGCCGCGACCGAAGAGGCGTTTGAGCGCCACAGCGCGAGCAGCGACGGCGACCGCAACGAGCCGCGCCCCGAGCCAGAGGACCAGAGCGAGGAGCAGCAGCAGGAGCAGCAGCAGGAGCAGGCGCCGCCGCCGCTGCCAGCAGGCCGTCCGCCGACCATGCCGCCTCAGCGCTCTGTCCCCGTCCCGGCCGCCGAGGAAGAGGCGGAGGAGGCCAACGTCCTCGACGAGCCGCACCAGCAGCACGTCGACGAGCCCGAGTCGTTCGAGCACGACGAGCCCGTGCGCGAGGTGGAGCAAGACCCGGAGCAGGAGGACGAGAGCGCCATGCCGCCCCCTCCGCCGCCGCCTCGCCCCGCCGGTGGGCACCAATCGTCGCTCCCTCTCTCTCCGACGCACGCGGCACCCACTTCGCCCCCGATGCGCGCGCCGCCCTCGCCCCGCATGTCGAGCGACCTGGCGCGCACGGCCACCCAGTCGTCTCGCCGCTCGTCGAACTTTGCAGCTGGCGGCGCGCCCATCTCGCCGAGGGGCTCGTTCGACGTCGGTAGCACTACAGGTGCCGCGGCTGCCGCCCCAGCGATCCGCGCAAACCTCGACTCGCTCCTGCAGTGGTCGGCGTCGCTCGGCGCGCAGGTCTTTGCCGCCGCGCACGCAAAGGCGAGCGACAAGTCAGCGCGTGGCCTGTCGGACCGCGACTTGATTGACTTCTGCCTCTCGCGCGCGACGGACCCGATGCTGCCGAGCAGGGGAGCGTACGGCGCGGTCGTCTTTGACGCGACGGTTGAGCAGGGCAAGAAGGCGCCGACGGTGGCGCAGGACGACGAGCCTCGTGCGGGCGACAGTGCGTTCACGCCTTCCTTTCTCTCTCCCGTGACTCGCTCTGTGCGCGCGGCTGACGGCGCTCGCGCTCCAGTCGTCTCGATGCACGCCAAGTTCAAGCACGCCCTCTCGAGCAAGACGGTCGGGAGCGCCCAGGCGCCCCACGTGGCCGTCGTTGGCGGGTGGGACGCCAAGAAGGGCAAGCTGCGTGTGCTCGAGGTCGACACGAAGAACGGCGCCGTCGACGAAGGCAGCTACAAGGTCGACGAGATGCGCGCGGGCCAGCTGACGGTGTATCGCGTCGCCCCGCGCGAGTACGCCTAGTCGAGCTCTGTCGTGGTGCGTCTCTCTTTTTCTTGGCGAGCGAGCTCGCGGGGCGCCGAAGTGCTCATGCCACCGACGTCCGCCCAGCCAGAGACCGGGCTGCTCGCGATGGACGGAGGAGGTCGGTGCCGCGGCCGGCGCACACGACGCCGGGGCCGCGGGGTAGGCGATTGCCGGAGGAGCGAGCGTCTGCAATCTATCGCTTGTTTGGCCTCGCTCGAGTAAAGAGAGAAAGAGGAGTGCAGACATGAAAGGGGTACCGGTGCGGAAAGGAGCGCGGCGGGCAAGCGGCGGTTGATCGACGTCGAAGGTGGAAGCTCGACTCGCTCGGAGGGGGAGCGAGGGGGTGCTCTGCTCCTCCACCTCTGGCTCGCCTGCTGCCTGCACTGCACGACCAGTCAGCACCCTCCAGCTACCCGTCAGCCACCCGAGCACACCTGAACCGTCAGCGCCGCTCCTCAAGGTCCCCCCTCCCCCACCTGCACCCTCTCATCGGCCGTCTCTCGGACTTCGCCTGTCATCCCCTCTGTTCACCGCGATCGGCACCTCTGCAGCGGTTGCCACCCAGGACAGACGCCCTCACAGCACACTCTCGCACCCGTCGTGTCACAACAGGTGCGTTACCCGAGCTGCGGCCGGCCTCTCCCCTCGCCCTGGGCGGCTTCCTCATCTCGTTGACATCTGCCCTCGGCCTCGCGCAACCCGCAGTCGCACACCGGCTCAGTAGTGCATGGCTGCCCGCACCTAGCTCTCCAGCCAATGCCACCTGTACTGCATCAACACACAGAGCCGCCCGATCGTCGACGGCTCGACGCACTCGATGGAGGCGACGGCGCCGCTCGACCCGGACCAGGCGCTGGCGATCGGAGCTCGCGTGCGAAGGGCGGCCCTGCTCAGGAGGAGCACAACGATGTGGCCCACTCGACAGTGCAGGCGAGCGGCGCAGTAGCGCCTGGGTCGGACGACGATGCGCGTGCCTTCAGCGACGGCGGCGGGTCGGCCCTCGGTGCGTTCTGTTCGTTGGCCTTGTCCGCCTGCGCGGCTGCTGGATCGCCTGAGGAGGCTCGGCCCCACCACTGACATCCTCGCTCTTTCCCTCTTTGTGGAGCCCGTTCTGCTTCCCCAGCCAGGGCACCCTCTCCGATCGCCAGGTCCACCGCCACCTCGTCGTCCCCAGATTCGCTTCCCGTCGCATCGCACGCGCAACCGGGTCGCCTCGACCATCTCCCACCTTCCGTCTCGTCGTCGACTTCGACTCGCTCGCCGCCGCCGTCGCACCAGCCCATGCGCAGGGTCCCTAGACTCTCGCCAAACTCGCGCAACGAACGACCTGCACCCTCGACCCTAGCAGGCGGAGACTACTTCTCGTCGTCGTCTGCCGCACCATCGTCCCGCAACCATCGGCGTCAGGGCTCGCTCCCGCCGCCTTCGACCCGCCGCGCCCGCGCAAGCTCGCTGAGCGCCAGCACGAGGCCCGCCGTCGAACAGCCCGGACCATCGACGCGCTCGTCGCGGCACCTCGACCCGGAGGACCACTGGCTCTCCGAAGACGAGGCGAGCGAGGTCACGCTCGACTTTGACCGGATACGCCGCGCACGTCGCAGACGCCCGGGCAGCGACGAGGACGTGGATCGGGGTCCGAGACCCGATCGCAAGCTCCCCATGCCGTCCGGGCTCGCCGTCGACGGTCCCACCCTCCCAGAGTTCCAGCGCACGTCGACCGCCAAGCCGCCACAACCCGATCCGCTCCCCTCGACGTCGACCCCCGAGTCAGTCGGTCCGACCATCGCCGTCGTGCTGCCCAAACTCGCGTCCCTTCTCACCTGCCCCTCGTGCCACCGCATCCTCCACAACCCGACGACGATCGCCTGCGGTCACTCGCACTGCCTCGTCTGCCCCGCCGCACCTGGCGATCCCCTCGCGACGCCGCCGATCGAGACCGGCACAGCGGGCGCAAAGGACTTCACCTTTACCGTCCCGTTGCAGCACATTGCGCACGCCTCGACGGGCTCGGCCGAGTCGTCGGCGCTGTCGGCGCCCACCCTCGCGACCCAGCTCGACAGCAACCAGCTCTATCGCACCTTATCGAGCGCATCGACGGCGTCGAGCGTGTCGTCGCGGCGCAGTTCGATCGTCGAGCCCCCGCCGATGGTCTGCCCCGTCTCGACGTGCGCGTTCCCGCACTCGCAGCTGGTCATGCCCCACCCGCCCCTCAAGGTCGACTACACGCTCCGCAAGCTCGTCGAGCTCGTCGAGCGCGCCGCCGGCCCTGGCCTCGCCGACCTCGTCAAGTCGCAGCAGGCGGCCGCGCGCGCCCGCGTCGACGGTCACCTGGCGCCCATGTTTTCGGACGTGAGGCTCGGGAGCGAGGCGCCCGTAGAGGCGGCAGAACCGGCGGCGCCGCCGGTGCAGCGGCACGGGAGCGGGAGCAGTGGCGGCGGCGAGGACGAGCCGATGACGGAGGACGACGCCAAGCGCGCGCACAAGAGCAACGCCGACTACCGGCAGAGCAAGAAACGCCGCGAGACGCGCAGCCCGAGCCCCGCCAGGACGCTCGCGACGCCGACGTCGGGCGCCCTGCACGCGGGCACGTCGGCAACGGCGCTGTTCGCGCAGCTCCAGAACGAGTGCGAGTGCCAGATCTGCTTCCAGCTCTTCCACGAGCCCGTGACGGCGCCGTGCGGGCACTCGTACTGCCGCAACTGCCTCGCGCGCTCGTACGACCACTCGGACAAGTGCCCTCTGTGCCGCACCGACCTCCCGCCGTTGTCCTACTTCCGCTGGCAGCGGGCTAACCACGCCTTGACGGCCGTCATCGAGGCGGCCTTGCCCGAGCTCGCGGCCGAGCGCGCCGCCGCCGTCAAGGAGGAGGAGCTCGCGCTCCTCGAGCACGTGCCGATCTTCGTTTGCACGACGGCGTGGCCGGGCATCAAGTCGTACCTGCACATCTTTGAGCCGCGCTACCGCCTCATGATCCGCCGCGCGCTCGAGACGCCCGACAAGTCGTTCGGCATGGTCCTCCCCCTCCCGAACGCGGGTCCCAACGCCGTCAACGAGTTTGGGACCATGCTGCGCATCACGAGTTGCCAGATGCTCGAGGACGGGCGCCTCATCCTCGAAACGATCGGGACGCACCGGTTCCGGCTCGTCGAGCGCGGCATCGTCGACGGGTACAACGTCGGCAAGATCGAACGCGTCGACGACGTCTCGCCTGAGCAGGAGGCGGCGCTCGAGCGCGCGGCCATCGAGCGCAGCGAGCACTCTGCCGACGAAGACGTGTCGTGGATGGACCCCAACCCGACGCCGAACGGCGGCGTCCCGTCGAGGCCGCCTATGACGGGCAACCAGGAGCTCACGACCCAGCAGCTCATGCAAATCTGCCTCGGCTTTATCAAAACGCTGCGCGCGGGGTCGGCACCCTGGGTCATCGAGCGCCTCAACCGCACGGGTGCGTCTCCTCCTTTTCCTCCTCGATTGGCCTTTCAAGACAGTGGCCTGATTCTTCATCATTGCCTAGTCGGGGAGATCCCGAACAACGCGCACGACTTCAGCTGGTTCGCCGCCGAGGTCTTCCCCGTCGAGGACCACGTCAAGGTCGCCTTGCTCCAGTGCGTTCCCCTTCCTCATCCGCCTTGAGGTTTACTCAAGATCTCAGAGAACTGACTCTCTCCTCGCCGCAGGATCACGAGCGTCCGCGAGCGACTGCGCCTCATCGTCTTCTGGATCGAGCAGATTCGCTCGTCGTGGTGGTACTCGCGCGGCTGTGCGTCTCTCATCCCTCGAGCGGTCTCTCGCCTTTCACGACGGCTGATTACTCGACACCTTGCAGGCATCATCTCGTAGGCCGCGCCGCCGTCCACCGCGTCCCCTCCTCCTCTTTCCTCGCCTCCTTCTTCTTCATCCTGTCCCTCGTACCACCACCGCAACCTTTCTCCCGCCTCCTCTCACTTTCCGGTCTCACTTCTCACTTCTCTCTCTCTTTCTCTTTCGGCCCATACCCGTTGTCGCTCGTCCTCTATCGCATCCACCCTGTCTCTTTCCCTCTCTCACCTGGCCTGCCTGTCTCCCTGCCTGTCCCCCTCCTTCCCGTCGTCTCTACTCGCAACCCTCGTTAGGCTACCTATCCGCTCTGCAACTAGTGTCTCTCCCTCATATTCGCCCCTCGTCACGGCTGGCTGAGGGCTTGAGAGCGCGGCGGCGCGTAATGCTCGGACGGGTGCCGGCCTGGTCGCTTCCACATAGTAGGCGTGTAGATGGCTCTGTGAACGACCGCAAGCAGCTTGTCCTGCCCCCTCAGGACATCACGAGAGCGGCGGACGTCCAGATTGACCTTCACCGCCTGGAGAGCCTGACCTCTCCATCCCGGATTCCTCACTCTCGCTGATCGCCATGGCATCCCAGCGCGTCAGGCCGTCGCTGGCCGATTTGTACGACGAGCCTGCCTTCCCAGAGCTCGAGCCTGGCCAAGCCCCGGCTGCCCGCGTTGTCCGCGAGCGACCTCCCGCCGTCGCCTCTGGGTCGCTTCCCCGTGCGTCTCTCCCGCTCTACGCACCGGGGTCAAGCTGACACCAATGACTTACAGCTCCGATACCTGTCGTCCCGCCTACACCCGCGACTCAGGATGACGCCGCGCCGCCCACCGCGAAGCCAAAGTCGCGCTTCGCCATCCAGCGCGAGAAGGACGCCGCGGCGGCCGCACAGGCTCAGGCCAACGGGTCCCAGCGCTTCGAGCTCGATTTTGACGCCGAGACGGACGCGGAACTCGAGCGGGGAGGCGGGGCTCTGCCCCGGGGTGGTGGACGCCCGTCGCTCGTCAAGGGCGTCGTCGAGCGACCACTAGGCGCGAGGAGCGGGGCGCCGAAGCCGCCGACCGCTCCTGGACCGGCCAGGCCGTCTCCTCTCGCCGAGCGACCGACTGGTTTTCCTTCGTCCAGCCGCGGGCTCTTCCCTCGCAAGACGAATCCGCCTCCGGCCCCCGCTGCCCCCGCTGCGCCCGCCGCTCCCGCCGCTCCCGCCGCTCCTCGTGGCATCGTCGACGCATCTGATGACGAGGGTCACGCCGATCCGACCTCGCTCGACGGACTCCTCGCTTCCGTCTCGCGCGAGAACGACGACGTTTTGCGCGGCATGTCCGAGGCTCAGATCCTCGAGGAGCAGCGCCAGATCCGAGAGGAGCTCGGTCTGTCCGAGGGGGTGCTCAAGATGCTGCAGGCCCGCGGGAACAAGCGTGCGCCAGCGTCGAGCAGGCCCGCGCCGACGCCCCGAACGCGGCCAGCCCCGGCAGGAGCGCCTGCACCCCCAGCACCTCGCGAAGCCGTCGGGGAGGACCTCGGCGAGGAAGAGGAGGGCAGTCCGGAGTACATCCGTCGACACTTCTTCCCCGACGAGCCGCCCAACCCGGCCCTCGACTGGATGAAAGCGCCTCCGAAACAGCAGGCGGGCGGCTCGAACGAGGCCTCCTCGCTGCCGCCTGCAGCGCGCCTGTCGTTCGACGTGCAAGGTCGTCTCCTTGAAGACGCGGCGGCCGACGCAGTCCCGGCCGCGGCGCCCGACCACCACGTCTCGTCCTCGACCAGCTTCACCGTCCCCTCCCTCCTCTCCCTCACCGCCTCGTCCGTGCCCTCTCAGCGCTCCACCGCCTTCTCCATCCTTCACCGCATCCTCGCGCGCTCTTCAGAGTACGCGCCTCGGTTCGGTGCGCAGGAGTGGCAGGCGCTGCGGGTCCAGGCGGCACAGCGAGCGGGATGGGCGCTGCGCGACCCCAACCTCGGCGTCGTCGGTGCGTGCATCGCACTTCTCGCCGCGCTCATGGCCCAGGACGTCGCGACAACGACCATGGCCGTTAAGCCGCGAGTCGAGGGCGCGGAGGAGCCTGCGACGGTCGTGTCGACCTTCCTGGCGACGACACCTCTGCCGAGCCTCGCCTCGCATTTCTCTCTCGGCGCCGTTCCTCGTACATCACTCGACGCTATTCTTGTCATCCTGACCTCCGTCGTGCACCTGTCGCGCTTCTCGACAGCGCCGTCCGACCACCTTGACGCGCTGTTCGAGACGCCTCGACTCCTTGAGTCTGTCGTCTCCACGTTCCTCGCCGTGCCGTACCCTTCCACGCCGTCCTCTGCGCCGCCCTCGCCTACCGCTCTCGCACTCCTGTCCCTCCTCGCGCGCACGTCCCGGTCGCGCGCCTCCCTCCTCTGCACCCGCGGTCTCGTCGACCCGACCCTGCGCTACGTCGCGCTCCCGCCGTGGGAGATGCCGCCGTCGTCCCAGGCAACTCGGACGCTCGGCGACACCTTGCTGCGCGGCGTCATCGACCTCTGGACGACCCTCGCGAGGTACGGCCTCGCGACCGACCTGCGCGGCAAGGCCGCTCCGCTCCTCGACGGCCTCGTCGACCGCGTCGGCGAGCTGCATCGTGATCTACCGATCGCTGCGAGCCCTGAAGTCGCGTGGGTCGCGCCGTTCCTGTGCCTGCTCAGCACGTGGACGACGGCGGCGGTCGACCCACACGTGACGGCTCACGACGTGACCTGGAGCCAGGTCGAGGGGTTCCGCGACGTCGCGCTCGAGGCGTACGAGCTCGGCTTTGTGCTCGACGCATCAACGGCAGAAGGACGGGACGTCCTCAGCGCCGCGATCGAGCTGCTCGGCAGCTGGCTCGAGGGGAGCAAGGTCAACCGGAGCTGGAGGGGCGAGGACGAGCGCAAGTGGGTGCGCGAGACGCTGGGCGTCGACTTCGCCGATGGTGGGCGCGCGAAGACGGTCGTCGACCAGGCACTTGCCGCTGTCAGTGGTGCCCGGGCAGGGGAGCGCGAGCAGTGGGCGATGCTTGCGGCGCGTGCTGTGCGCTTGTCGGAGGCGTACGCAGACCCGATCGAGCCTGCGACGCCGCAGCTGCTCAAGGTCGATGGCGCGACGACGAACGCGGTCGTGCAGCGCGTCGCCGCTCGCCCCGCAAGTCCTTCCTGCCTCGCCCTCGCTGCCCTACTCCTGCCTCGCCTCGACCTCTCAGCGCGCCTGTCCGCCACGGTCAACCTCATTCCGCTGCTCGGCGTCGAGGATGCGGTCACGGCGCGCGACCTCGTCGACTGGCTTCTCGCGAGCGTCGCAAAGCCGGAGAACCGCTCGCTGTCCGCAGTCGCCGTCCTCGACGTGACGCTCGAGCAGCCTCATCTCGCCGAGTCCGCCATCCTCCGCCCGTTCCTCACGTATGCCATCGTCGCGGCGTCCGGTGGCCGCGTCGTCGGCCCACTCTTCCCCACCCCGCGCGACATCAAGCTCACAGCGTGCCTCGCCCCCTTTGCGCCCTGCGGCCCCGCCCTCTCTCACAACTGGCCGCTCGCCGCTCTCACCGAGCTTCTGCGCTCCGGGACGTCGCCCGTCTTCCAGCAACTCCCCAAGGACTGGGACGCGAGCGAGTTGCAGCTCGTGCGGTCGTCGCTCGCGCTCATGCGCATCGTGCGCACCGCGGCTAGAGCGACAAGCGTGGGGGCGGACGCAGAGACGACCCCGGGTGGTCGTGCTCCCGCGCTCGTGTACGACCTCGTCAAGGTCTTCATGCTCGAGAAGGACTCGAGCGGCGAGACCAGGGGCACCAGCGGCGCCGACGCCGAGGTCTTCCGGGACGAGGCGTGCCAAGCGTCGATGGGCGCGCTCCTCGCCGAGCTCTCGGTCGGCGCGCAGGCGAGGCCTCAGGTGATGCAGGCGGACGTGCGCCCTGCGAGCGCGACGATCGAGGGCGTGTCGGCCGTCGTCAGCTCGGCCCCGTTCTACCAACTCTACACGGACCTCGTCGGGCTGTACGACTCGATCTCGCTGTCGGACCGCCTCTTCGGTCTCGTTCTCCTCCCCCCGCTCGCCATGGCCTACCCGATCGACTACCGCCGCCTCCTGTGGACCGACTACGCGCACGTCCTCCCGACTCTCCGCATGACGGTCCAAGAGGCTATCAGCGACGTCAGCGGTGCGGGCGCACTCGGCGCATACCTCTCGCCGGCAGAGACAAGCGAGCCGATGCTCGCGGCATACGTCGATGCGCTCGTCACGGGTCGCGTCTCGCGCGAGCGCACGCCTTTCCTGCACCTCGTCGCGCTGCACCACGTCGCTGCCGCCCTGGCCCATCTCGAGTCGGGCGGCGCCAGGACCGCGGAGAAGCTTGCCAAAGCGCTCGTTGCGCGGGGAGCGGCGAAGACGCTCGGCGAGGTCGTGCGGTACAGCCAGGGTGCCGAGGGCGAGCCGGTCGTCTTGCTGCCGGCGTGTTTCGAGGCGAGCGAGGAGCAGCGCTCGAACGTGGTCGCAAGGTTGAGGGAGCTCGTTGGCGAGGAGCTGTCGCGCAAGGTGGACGAGCTGGTGGCCGAGTAACGAAGGCAGCGCAACTTGCGAACTCTCTGAGGTCGAGCATGTGGACGGACGAGAAATCGAGGTGAGAGTTGCACAACAACAGGGAACCGAGGCGAGAGGAAGGGGGAGAGAGCTAGGCATCGGTGGCCATCTTGTTCTTGCGTGCGAGGTGAACGGCGCGGGGGACGAGCGAGATGCTCGTACCAGAGAGAGCTGCGGCGAGGTCGTCGACGTCCTGACAAGGCGGCGCCGCCCGCACTGGCTCCTCTTGCGGTTCGGGCGACAGCGAGGGCAGCTTTGTCTGCGCAGGTGATGGCGGCGAGCCGAACGACTCCTCGCCTGACGACGGCGTCCTCGTCATTGTTTCGCCGTCGCTGCCACGCCAGCCAGGCTGGCCCTCGCGCGGCTTCCAGTCGCGACGCACCATGCCGCCTCCCTTCTGGAGGACGTCTTCAATCCCCCAGATCGTTACGCCGAAGAAGTACTGCACCGGGTACGAGTGCTTGCTGACGAGGTGGAGCCGGCGCGCCTTGGGCGTCGCGAAGAGGTGGCCGCACGCCGGCTGGAAGCATGCAAACTGCAGGCACTCGCTGTCAGGGAGGGAGGGCGGACAACTGGGACAGGACCGCGACGCACAATCTTCTCGCCTCGCTCGCGCCTCATCTGAGCGAGCTCGTCGTGGCACTCGGTGAGGTGCAGCTGGAGGAAGCGCTCGTCGGGAAAGACGCGCCCGCACACGAGCTGCTTGGCCTCGCCGGACCCGACGTAGTGCTCGCCGCCCTCGTAGCGTCCTTTGGCGACTGCCCACTCGTAGGTAGGCGGCGCAGCGGTGCAAACGAACGAGTGGAACGTCCGGTGGTGCGCCTCGAGGGAGTCGAGTGACGAGTGCGTCGACGGCCTCTCGTGGCAGCTCGGGGGCAGCGAGCACGTCCAGGTTGTGCTATTGCACGAGATGAACGTCAGCGACGCGTCTCTGTGCGAGAGGCGAGCGAGGAAACTGACCTTGACGCCAACTCGGAGCGATGAGCCTTGGACTCGGGTCCCAGCGTCGAGAGCTCATCCGAGTACTCGTCAGAGTCGTCAGAGAGGCTTCGACGACGCTTGTGAGCGTCCATGAACCGCCTCGACGACCTTGTCTCCGCAGACGCGGGTGGAAAAGGGAGACGAGCCTTCGAGGCGTGCGTGCGCCGCCAACTCTCGTTCACGCACTCGCTTCCGAATCGCTACAGGACTCACAGTGACATCGACGCAGGCCTGACTTCGAAAACCATACTTCCACGGCGAGAATGCAGAGAAGGTGAGAGGGGCAAAGGGAGCAACGGAGCTACGCCGAGTCCGCGTCGTTTGTGTCGTCGCCGTCGTAGACGATTGAGAGCGAGACGGGGAGGGGCCACATGGTCTGGTTCTCCGAGAGGTAGACGGGGCATGGCGTACCTCCGAGCTCCTGGTGGAAGCGCACAAGCTCGCCGGCCTTGCCCGGCGCACGACGCACATTCTTGAGGCTGAAAACTTGCTTGACCATCTGTACCAGCGAGACGTTGATGATGGGCGCCCCGAGGCACGTGTGCATGCCGTGGCCGAAAAGGCGGTACAGCGAGCTGGCGCGCTCGGGGTCGAAGCGCTCGGGGTCGGGGAAGACGGTCGGGTCCATGCCGGCTTTGAGCATAGAAGGGTAGACCGAGTCGCCCTTCTTAACCTCGACCACACGCTCGCCGTCGCGGATTGTGACATCCCTCTTGGCGACGCGCGGGATGAGCGGCACTTGCGGGTCGAGGCGGAGGGCCTCGGTGACGTACGCCTGCAGGGTGACAGAGTGCATCAGCACGACCGCGATGCGCCTTATACAGCGAGAGGGAGCGTACGAGGATCTGAGTGTTGGCCTCGACCGTGTCGAGCAGGCACAAGCGGACCAGCTCTGCCTTGTGCGCCGCGTTCTCTTCGCTCAAGAAAAAGTTGATGACGTGCGCGGTGGCTGGAAAGTGAATGGTCAATGGTGAGCCTTTGGCGGGCAAGTCGAGAGAGACGACGCACCCTGACCCTGGTTAGAGACGGAGGCGGTCATAGTCGACTGCACGCTCGACGCGAGCTTCTCCGTCGGAACGTCCTTGTTCGACAGCAGGCGTTCGTAGTACGCGTGTGCCTCCTTGCCGAGCACGATGGCCTGGACGTCCTTGCCGAGAAGGCGGTCCTGCACGCTGCGCGCGAAGTCGTCGATCAAGCTCTGCAGGGGCGCGGGCCGTCAGTGCGGGTCTCACTGTGCAGCATTCTCGCCGATGCGCGGTTCGGAGCAAGGGTAGACGCACCGGCACGCCCTTCACCTGCTTGAGGCGCATGCGGATGAGCGAGAGGAGCGCCGGGGCCGCCTCCTTGGCTGCCTCGCCGAGCTTGAAGCCGGCCGATGCGTCAAAGTTCATGAAGACGCTAGGGAGGAATCGAGACGTCAGGACAACCAGTGAAAGCGAGCGATGGCGCAAGGGAAAGAACGCACGAGATGAAAAAGGCAGAGAGGATCATGTAGAGCTCCGCCGGGGTGAAGACGCCGTGCGGGTTCGTGGCCGTCTTGAGCGGCATGCCAAACTGATGGCTGCACCAGTACACTGCCGTGAGATTGGTCACGTCGCGCACAACGTCGAGCATCCTTGTCCGGCCACCGTCATAAGTCCACGACGCCTCGGCAATGAGGCTCGCCGTCTTGGAGC
Source organism: Rhodotorula diobovata (assembly GCA_006352295.1). Lineage (NCBI taxonomy): Eukaryota > Fungi > Basidiomycota > Microbotryomycetes > Sporidiobolales > Sporidiobolaceae > Rhodotorula > Rhodotorula diobovata. The sequence continues at coordinate 96,210 of SOZI01000016.1, read as the reverse complement.
GGTAGAAGTCGGCGAGGCGGTCCTGCCAGCCCGGCACGAAGAGGGCCTGGGCCTGCAGAGTGCGGTCGCGGCGGTGCGAGTCGACGTCGTCCTCCGTCAGCATGTAGCCGTACGAGTTTGAGCACGCCTCGATGTGAGGAGCGTAGATGACGCCGAATGTCGATGGGTCGGCGAGGACCGACAAGCACGCCTGGTACGTGAAGATGCCGTGGACGGGGGGGATCGTCGTGGGCGAGCGCAGGTCGTACTTGTCGACGACGCCGTTCTTGGTCAGGATGCGCTGCATCGTGGCCGGGGTCGAGAAGGGGAACAGAGCGTAGGTCGAGCGGGCCGTGTAGTTGTGCGGCAAGTTGCGCATGAGGAGCTGTCGAAGGCGGAAGAGCAGAGTCAGTAGGTCATCCTGGTCGACGGCAGGAGAGAGAGAGAAGAGCCGCACCCGACCGATCAGGCCGCCGTACGAGCCGCCCTGCGGGTCGCCTTGCACGTCCTGATAGCCCCACGACGTGAGAGTCGCTGCGTTGAAGTCGGTCGTGAAGAAGCGGTCGCCGCGCACGAGCGACGTCGCATCCGAAAGAATCGCCCGCGAGATGGTGTAGCTGACGGGCGCGCGTATATGAGCGAGCCTGGTACGAGTCATCAAGGAAGACAGCGCACGCACCCGACGGCGAGGCCCGATCCGCTCTGCGACGGCTTGGCCTCCTCGGCGTGCAGTCCGGCGAACAGCTCGAGGTTGTCCGGGTGGGTGTACAGGTGCCGCGCCGTCGCTGCCACCTCGGGGTCGCTGTTCCACTCCTCGAAGCTCTCGAATGGCTTGAGGTGGAGGAAGCGGCGGAATTCGCTGCGGAACGAATCCGTGTGAGAAGGAGGAACATCTGAGGGAGAGAAGTGGGAAAGGGCCCACTTGAGCGTGCACACGGCCCAGTCGCGCCGACTACTGTTGATGCCCATCATGTCGATGATGCGCATGATGCTCGGGACGTGCTTGGCGCCAAAGGCGCCCGCAACCTCGTCAGTCGCCTCAGTCAGGACGCGCGTGAGGTCGTCGTCGTTGAAGCGGCCCGAGGTCGCATCGCGCTTGAGCCCCGTAGTCTCCCACTTGCGCGGGTCAGGCCCTGCCTTTTGCGCGAGGATGCCAACGGCCGCCTTGAAGTCATCGCCGGTCATCTGGAGGAAGCAGTGGAAGGCTTTTGACGGTCAGGCGTGCAGCGGAGAGAGACAAGAAGATACGCACCTCGTCGACAGACTTGTCGCCGATGGCGCTCTCGAAGAGCTCCTCGACCCAGCGCTCGTCCTTCTGGCTGATGGCGGCGTGCCAGCGGTACAAGACTGGCAGGAGGAGCAGTCAGCCCGCGGCTGAGCAGGTCGAGCGGATCGGAGCAGCGACGCACTGCTGAACTCGGCAGAAGAGCAGTTGCCCGTGCCGCGCGGAGCGTGACCTGTCGGCGAGTTGGCAATGTCGGCCGTCGGCATGAGGGACCACAGCGACGTCGTCGTGTTGCAGTTGAGGATGACCCGGATGTAGTCGTTGACCTGTCGAAGAGAGGCCGTGTTCAGTAGCTGCGTACGAATATACACGGGGGCACACGAGCCGACTCACGACGACCCCGAGGAACCAGCCGCAGTTGACGAGACGGGCGCGCTGGAACAAGTCGTTGTCCTGCCACTTCCTGCTCGCGTCGTCGAGCTCGTTCTCGGGCTTGTAGCGGCCGCTCTCATTGATCGAGAAGAGCTTGTCGGCGATGAAGTTGTGGTTGCTGCCGGGCGGTCCGAGAGGCGTCAGCGTCCCTCGACTTGCGCCGCAACAGTCAGCGCGACGAAGGCAGAGAGGGAACGCACCGCGAAAAGATGACGGCGAGAGCAACGACACTCGGAGGCTGAAAGAAGAGCCGGCTCGCGGCGACAGCATCGGGGAAGAGCATGCCCATCGAGTAAGACCGGACCGTGTCCTGTTCGCGCTGGTTGCACCCGTAGATCGGCGACAGGTCTAGGTACGACGACGTCTCGTTGATGTGGGGATCGGTGCGCGAACTGTTGAAGGCGTCGTGCGTGATGAGGGTGGCGAAGGCAAAGAGGAGCGACCTGCGGTTCCGACGACCACGAGCGGGACAAGTCAGTGTGGGGTTTGTCTTCGTCCGCTGATGGACAAGGAGATCGAACGCACGAGATACCGGACGGGTGAGGGCGGAACTCGCGGCGACGCAGGAGCGCGTCAAAGACGACGCCCGCGTCGGGAGCATTGGGCATCTTCGGGTGGCACGGCGGCACCGTCCTGGCGTACGGCGTCCCCGCGGCTCCGAGCGCCGGGTCCGTCAGCGAGTTGCCGCTGCCGTTTGCCGAGCGGTACTGCGGACCGGCGAACGCGCGCGGGCCCTCGGCATGGAGCTCGTCCCAGAGCATCTTGATGAGCGCGTCCGTGACGGGCTGCTGGACCGGTGAACCGTCGGGGAGACCCTGCAGCATGGTGACGACTCTCTCGAGGAGCATCTCGCGGTCGTTGACGGGGCCATCGAGGCCAGACTTGATCGCCGCGATGGCGACGTCCGTGTCGGAGTCGACCGTGCCGCCCGTGACTTGCTGCCAGAAAGACGCCCCCTCAGGGATGACCGGCGCAGGATCACCTGGTGCGCGGACGAGGCTGTCCTTCAAGCCGTCACCGCCTGCAGGAGGAGGCGGGGATGCGATCGTCTCGAAGAGCGTCTTCAGTTTGGCGGCGGCGCCTGGCGTCGACGGCGGGTGTTCGGCTGTCGGCGACTCGACCAACGTCGAGACGGAGCTCTCGCTGGATCTGTTGCGCTGGAGCCTCGACCTGACGGAGCCGAAGAGCGAGCCCTTGTCCGGCTGGGTAGCTGGTCCGCCCGGCAGCGCGACGGTGGGGCGCTGGGTGGACATGGCAGAAGAGGTGGCAGCTTTGGGGTAGGTTAGATAAAGGAAGAGAGCGAGAAGAGGATCCCTTCGCGAGCGGCTGGCTGGGTGCAGTCCGGTCGGGCCACAGCTCCGACGAGTGGGGCTGCGGCGATGCGGTGGAGTTCCGTGAGACGCCCAGAAAGGGGCCAACACGTGCGAGAAACAGAGTTCCAGAGGCCAGGAAGCGATCGAATGGCGAGAGTGGAAGTGCATCCGACCAGCCACGAGCCTTCGCAGAGCCGGACTCGCAGGCTGCCAGCCACACAAGGCAGTGAGGTGCGCGCGAGCTGCGGCAAGGAAGGACCGGCTCATACTCCTGGCGCCCCGTGCCTGTGAGCCGGGAGGCAGGAGGAGCCTCTGCGTGCGAAGGGGTCGAAGCGAGAGGGGAAGGAGGGCGCGCGCGAGAGCCGCGGCGGGATCCGGACGAGTCTCGCCCGCACGGCGCAACCTGCAACGCTTCACGCTCTCACCAGTGGGCACCGCGTCGAGACGAGCTCGTTCACGGCGAGGACCACGCCCAGCGAAAGGAACAGCAAGAGTCTCGTACGCACAGCGAATCATCACGCGCACACCGCCGCGGCCGCGGGTTTCTATCCCTGCGAAAGCGTCTATCTGAGTCTACACGAGCCATGCCTGGCCCCCGTATACGCACCTGCGCGCATCTACTCCACCGCCCTCTCCTTACCAGCGTCCCTCCGTGCGCTGCGCCGCCTGAGCCAGTGAACGACCCCCCACACGCCAAAGACGAGTGCAAAGAGGGCGACGATGCCCGCGCCGAGGAAGCCCGCGTTGTCGTTGATCGCTTGCCATGCGCGCCACCAGGAGCCGGCTGTTGGGGGCAGGAGGGGTCAGCGGGGCGCCGTGCGGACCTGCAGGAGGAGGGGCGAGAAAAGGACGGACAGAGTCCCGGGTCGTTCTCGGCGGCTTCGGAGCAAGAGGCGCACTTTTCGAGGGCGAGGCTGCGTCAGAGAGTGTCAGCGGGAGCTGCAGGGATATGCAGTGGGCGAACAAACGCACCCCATGAACTCGGTCTGCGGCGAGAGCAAGGGATCAAAGCGCCGGTCAGCTCACCTCACCTCTCCACCCGCGTCGTCTCCTCTCGGCAGCAAAGAAAGCACACGCACGATCGAGATGAGCAGCGCGACCAGGATCGACAGCCCCGTGAGGATGACCGACACGTTGAGGAGCGTGTGCTCGCTCGCCTGGGGGAGCATGCGTGCGCGCTCTGCCGCGTCAAGGAGCTCGTCCCGCTCCTCGGTCGCGGTGGGGCGGCGCTCGACGAGGGGCCAGCGGCGAGGGTTGTACCACCTGAGCTGCGCCTGCGAGGGCGAGGGGGTGTCGACCGCCGACGACGCAGCGGACACGCCGTCGTCCTCCTGCGCCGGACCCTCGCGCCGCTCCTTCTTCTTCTCGGGAATGAGGCCCGCCTCGGCCGCTGCGGCACGCTGCGGGACCGTGTACGCCTGGAGCATGAAGACGCTGTCGAGGCTGTCGACGGCGGACATGCCGGCCGTGAAGAGGAGGGGCAGGAGGATGATCTGGCCCGCCGGGACGCGGTTGTCGCCGCTTCCGGCGAGGGCAGAGATGCCGAGGAGGGAGCTGTGGAGTGATACCGAGCATCGTAAGGTTTGAAGAACAGAGGGGAGAAGGGGCTGAGGGGAAAGGGAAAGCCGAGGCCGAGGGCAAGGGGCACAAGGACGGCAGAGGCCGGTCGAGAAGGGAGGGCGAGTGGCGACGCGACGTACATGCTCGCAGCTGTATCGAACCCCAATCCGAAGAGTACCCCGACAGGATACATCTGCACGAGCGGGCGCACAAGCCCCCAAGAGTCAGTGTCGGTCGCTGCGCTCACTGGCCAGCCCGCCGACAACGAGAGAGAGAGAGAGAGAGGGTGCTCGCACCCCGACGCACCTTCCACGGCCGGTCAATGATCCTGAACAGCGGTCTCCCGACCCGCCCGATGCACGTCGTGGGCGGCAACCCCATGACGAGGTCGCGCTCGTCGTCGCCGCTGCGCTCGTCGCGCTTACCACCTGCGTCTGTGTCGGCACCGACGGCGGCCTCCTCGTCTTCCCGTTCGAGGGCGGACGCGTAAGAGAGCTTCTTGGAGAGGGCGAGTTCCGGAGCTGAGAGGGCGGGGCTGAGCGGCGGGCCGGAAGAGGGGATTGAGGGGGCGGCGGTGAGGTCGGCGGCGGCCACGCCAGCGTCTGCAGAGGTATCCGCAGCGGCACAAGCTGCGCGGAGCTGCTTCTGCGGGACGCAGCAAAGAAGGACTCGTGAGCGCCGCGCCGAGGCTGGGAGACAAGGCCGGGACAAGGGTGCCTCACCCTGCGTCGGGCCATCCGCACGGTCTGGTAGAGCATGACGGCGTTGATAACGGCTGCGCGCACCCAATAAACGCGTCAATAACTCCCGCACACCTGCTTCGGACCGAGCGGAAGGGAGAGAGCGCGGGTGGAGCCGCACCGAGCAAGAAGAGGAAAGACGCCGAAACGCAGACACCGATCGTCCCTCCCACGGCAGCCACGTCCGGGAGTTTGTCGATGGCGCGCACGGTGATGATGATCGCGAGAGTTGCGGCGAGCACGATGGATGAGTGGCCGAGGGAGAACCACAGGCCGACGGTGACGGGGCGTTGGCCCATGGCGACGAGTGAACGGGTCGTCACGTCGATGGCGACGATGTGGTCCATGTCTGCAGGTCGAGAGAAGGGCAGGTCGAGTTGGAAGCGAGGATTGAGGACGAGGTGTTGAGCGAACCGCGGTCAGCTGGCGCTCTCCCCTACAAGGCTCCTCCTCGAGGCTCCCCCTCCGTTGAGAGCAAAGGGCAGCGAGCGCACCCAGCCCATGCCTCAGCCCGAGCGTCCACGCGACGACACACAGACTCAGCACGCCTCTCTTGTCCCCCTGCGGGCCAAAGACGCACGCGGCCGTGATCCACAGGGCGGCATTGGCGACGACTTCGCCGCCGAGGAGGGCGACGCACCGTCCGAGGAGGGTGAGGCGGTGTGCAGGGCGCGGGAAGGCGCCGCAGGTGCGGGAGGGCTTGGGAGGGGCGGCCGGGTGAGACGGGGGAGAGATGAGATGCTGGGGAGGTGGGGACAGTGGACGCGGCGACGAGGGTGGGGAGGGCTGCTCGGTCACAGCCATGGTCGCTTGGCTCGCAGTCGCAGTCACGCGGTGTGCAGGAGCGACGACGGCGGACGGCGAGGGACAGAGGAGGAGGGGCGATCGCTCGTCGAGATACGCGAACTCCGCTTCCTCCGCCGGCCCCCGCGCCGAAGGCCTCTCGCCAAGACACGTGAAAGGTTCCTCGCACACGCTGCACGGCTCCCTCTCACCGATTCATGTACCCAATCATGGCCCTCCTGACCCTCTCGTCCTCCCTCCTCTGCCTCTCCATGGCCCTCGCCCCTCTCCCCCCAACCCCACCCTTCCCGTCACCCCCCTTCCTCCTCTCCCTCTCCTCCCTCTCCCACTCCTTCCTCCTCTCGTCCCTCTCCCTCCCACTGAGCCTCCTCCCCTCCTTCCCGCCTCGAGCGCCGCCGCCCAACCCCGCCCGGTCAAACTTCTCCCTCGCGCGCAGCGGCACGCGCAGTCCGCGCTGCGTCTCTCCCGGGGGGGCCTCGGGCCCGAGCGCGGCGCCGAGGCGCCACCCTTGCGCGACGAGCATGCGGAAGCCGGGCGAGGTCGAGGGGAGGGCGTAGTGAGGGGTTGAGGGCGGGAGGGGGACGACGCCGGGTGCTGCTGAGGTGGGAGGTTGCGCGGAGGAGGCAGAGGAAGAGGGAGGGAGGAGCTGGTGGATGAGGAGAGGCTGCGGACGTCGGGGTGCGTGCGCTGTAGACGTCAAGGTCCGACGCGCTTCGGGCAGGCCCGTGAGCGGGTCGACGACAACGAGGTCGTCGTCCTCTTCCTCCTCCTCCAGAGCCCCATCGCCCGAATCTTCTTCGTCCGACGAGAGCACCAACACGTCGTCTTCCCCCTCATCCCCGTCCGAGAGCACCTCGACCGCCGTCTCGCGCTGGAGCGGCGCGGCGCTGCTCGACCGCTCGGGCGGGTCCGGGTCCGGGTCCGGCGCGAGCGACGCGCGGACCGACGCGGGCGCCGACGATGACGACGACGACGTCGAGATGCCGACGATGCCGGCGTACAGGCCGCGGACGGTGCTGCCGCTCAGTGAGGACGAGGTCGACGGGCGGGGGTGCGCCGTGGGCGTGACTCGGTCGGCAACGGCGGCGGAGGGAGTGGAGAGGTCCGAGGGCTTGACGTCGAGCTCGTCGTCATCGTCGTCCTTTGGCTCAACTGCGCGGCCTTTGCCCTTGAGGTCCGTGATGGGCTGTCCCGAGCCGTCGTCGGAGCCGGGGATGACGCCAAACTGGGGCTGGCGGGCGGGGACAAAGCGGAGGGGCCCTCTGCGGTAGGTGGTGGGACCGTAGACGGGGACGTGGTCGTCGTCGCCGCGTGTAGTTGTCCTGGAGCGGGACTGGGTGCCCAGGCCAAAGTGGTGGCGGTGCGGGGAGCCGGAGAGGGCGAGGATGTCTGGGTCCGAGGCGTTGTAGGAAAAGATGAAGGCTGGTGGGCGGTTGATGGCTGCAGAGGTGCTCGCCATTGGCCTTGACGCGGCTCACGTCGAGCGAGTGACGAGGAGCAAGCAGAACCGCCCGGGCGATGAGGACGTCGAGCGACACTGTCCCCTCTTGCTCGCTTACTCAGTCTGTCCACCCTTGTCAGTGCCTCGTCCATATTGACCCATGCTGACACACGCGCGGCCCCTCGAGCTCGCCCGCCCGCTCTCTCGCCTCTCGCGCCCGTCTTCCTCCCCCCCCACTTGCCGACCACTTTTCGTCGCTCGCCCACTCTCACTCTCGACCGCACACGCCAGCCCAGCCCTCCGACCACCCCAGCGAGCCCTCCTCTACGTCCCCGGTTCGAGCCACAAATTCCTCACAAAGGTCCTCTCGGGCACTGGCCTCGCACCCGAGGCCCAGCCCGACGTCGTCACCTTGGACTTGGAGGACTCGGTCCGCACTGAGCTCAAGACCGAAGCGAGGAAGCTCGTCACGAGGTGCGGCCCCGTCGAGCTGGGTAGGGCGCTCGCACAGACCCAGAGAGGCGGACGCTGACCCCTCCCGTCCACACTGTGCAGCGCTCTCGATGTGCGCCGCGTCTCTCTCCTCGTCACCCAGCGACTGCCAGCTGACTGAGCCATGCGGGCGGAGCGGCCCCTCAGTCGGCGCCAGCGTCACTGAAGTCGCGCAAGTTCGTGCGCATCAACTCCGGCCGGACAGGCTTCGACGACCTCGAAGCCATCGTCCGTCCCCTCCTCGCTCTCTTCTCTCCTCACTCTCTGCTCCCTCTCTGACGTTATAAGCGCCCCCCAACAGTTGAGCGCATCCTCTCTCGACGGCCTCGTCCTCCCGAAAGTGCACACGGCCGCCGACCTCGTCGCCGCCGATGCCTTCGTCACCGCGCACGGCGGCGAGCGGCACAAGGACTTGAAGTTCGTCGCGAGCATAGAGAGCCCGCTGGGCTTGCTCAATGCGAGGGAGATTGCAGCGTGCAGTAAGCGGGTCGGGGCGCTCTTGGTGTGTCTTGCTCAGAAGCCTTCAACCGCTCTAACGTCGTGCCTTTCCTGTACTCGGCCCAAGCCGGGCCCGCAACGCCCTTCACACCAATGCCTCTCACACCAAACTGACACCCCCCTCCCCCCGCACCACCGCAGTTCGCCGCCGAAGACTACTGCGCCTCGTCCCGCCTCGTGCGCACCCCCTCGAGGCGCGAGCTCCTCTTCGCGCGCTCGTCGGTTGTCGCCGTCGCGCACGCCCACGGCCTCGACGCGGTCGACCTCGTCTGTGTGCGGTACGGCGGCGAGGGCGCGCAGCGCGAACTCGAGGACGAGTGTCGCGAAGGGAGGGAGATGGGGTTCACGGGTGCGTCCCGCACGGGTGGAGAGCTTCCTCGGTCCGGTCGGGAGGTCTTGCTGCTGTGAGCGGTGCAGGCGGAGACTGATGCAGCGTGCGTGGTGGACGCAGGCAAGCAGGCGATCCACCCTGCGCAGGTCGAGACGATCCAGAGGGCCTTCTCACCCTCTCCCGCCGGTGCGTCGTTCTCTCTCTTCTGCGTCCCCCCTCACCTTCCTTTCCTCTTCCTCCCTGACCTGACCCACTCCCCCGCGGCTCACGCAGAGATCGAGCGCGCGCAGCGAATCCTCGCGCAGTACGACGCGGCGGCGCGAGACGCGGGCAGGGGGGCGTACGGCCTCGTCGGGGAGGACGGGAGCGTCGAAATGATGGATGCGCCGATGGTGCGTCGCTTCTGCTCTCTCTCTTGGCGAGCGGGAAGGACGATGTGAGGCTGACGAGAGAGCGCGCCGACGGGGTGCGTGCATGCTCCGTGCGTGCAGTTGCTGCAGGCGAAGAGTGTGCTCGAGCAGGCGAGGGCCGCGGGGGTGGATGTGTAGAATATCTGAGGGCAATTCACATGCTACGGCAAGGAGTACGAGCTCTCTGTAACGAGGGCAGTGGATGCGCGTGTCCCTTCTTCGCCGTCGCGCGCCGCTCCCCCGCGCGCTCCCACCTCTCGTGCGCCTCCGAGCTTCCACGTCCACCCGACCACCTCCCCCCCTGTCCTCTCCCTCACGAACCCATGGCTGCAGCACGCACCGTCCCCGGCGCCAGCGCCCCGCCGCCCCTCACAAAGGCCCAGCGCCGCGCGGCGGCCCAGGCCGCCCAGGGTCCCTCGGCCGCGTCTTCGCTCGCGACAAAGGGGCAGGACCCCAACGCTGTCGTCGTCGACGTCCCCAAGCACAAGGTGCGCTCTGTCACTTCTTGCTCGGTGCCCTCTTGCCTGCTTGTGTGGAGAGAGCGGTTTCACTCATCGAGAGGAGGGTGGCCCCACGCGCAGGACGACTCGTCGAGTGGCAGGCCGGACAAGGCGGCGTACGACGCTGGTAAGCTCGGCCATTCAGATCTTCTGCTGAGCTGCGACCTGACCGCCCTGGCCAACCCTCGCAGAGCAAGACGCCCTCCGCGCCGAGATCGACGTCCTCCAAGCCAAGTCGGTGCGTCCCTCTCCCCGCCCCTCCTCAGCTTGCTAAGCGCAGGAGCTCAATCCCTTTCCCTTCCCTCGACGCACAAGAACGACCTCCGCAACAAGATCTCGGCGTCGTCCAACAAGGGCGGGCCGGACCACGAGCGCAAGCTCGCCGTGCGCAAGGAGCTCGACGCGCTGCGCGCTGAGCAGGCGAGGCTCAAGGGCGGGAGGGGCAAGACGCTCGACTCGCTCAAGGCGCTGCAGGATGGCATGAACAAGAAGGTGCGTCGGCGGGCCTCATGTCGGAGGATGTCAGGAGGAGGAAGGAGGAGGAGGGAGAGGAGAGAAAGAGGGCTGACACGAGACACGGTGGGCGGCGCGGTGCGGTGCGCGCGCGCAGATCAAGGACCTTCAGGCGGCAAAGGCAAAGGCGCCGTACAAGACGGTGCAGGAGGTCGAGAGCCAGATCAAGTGCGGCCGCGCCTTCCCTTCCTCCTGCCGCGTCGCCTGTCAAGAGCTGACCCACTCGCCTCGCACCGTCACGGCAGGTCCCTTGAGCGCCAGGTCGAGTCCGGCACGATGAAGCTCGTCGACGAGAAGAAGGCCCTCAACGAAATCTCTGCCCTGCGCAAGTCGCGCAAGCTCGTCGAGTCGTTCGCGACGCAGCAGGACGCCATCGACGCCGACAAGGCCAAGGTCGACGAGGTCCGCAAAGAGCTCGACGACCCGGAGCAGAAGGCGGCGAGCAAGAAGTTTGACGAGCTGCGCAAGGAGCTTGACGAGATCAACAGGCGGATGGACGAGGTCAGCAAGGGGAGGGACGGCCTCTTTGAGGAGCGCAACGCCGGTGAGGCGCACCTCTCGCTGGCTTCTTTCGCTGGTTCGACCGAATTGCTGACCAGCTCGACTCGTCCACTGCAGTCTCGAAGCAGCTCGACGACCTCTTCTCGCGCAAGAAGGCCTCGGCCGCCGCCTTCCGCGAGGCCAACAACAAGTACTGTGCGTCGCGCCCTCTTCTCTGTGCCGCGCCCGCCCGGCCCCCGCAGTCGCTGACGATTGCGTGCCCGCCCGCCTGCACCCGCAGACCGCAAGCTCGACGAGGACCGCGCCAAGCGCGACGAGCGCCGCCGTGCCGAGCGCAAGGCCCACGAGGAGTCCAAGCGCGCCGAGATCAACGAGCAGCTCCTCGAAGAGGCTCAGGCGCCCGCGTTCGAGCGCGAGATCGAAGACTGCCGCACCCTGATCCGCTTCTTCCAGCAGCGGATCGGCCTCGTCCCCGCCGATGGCGGTGCCGGTGCCTCGAGCGGCGCGAGCCTGTTTGCGCGCCCCGAGGTCGCGGGCGTGCCCAAGCTCGAGATCCGCAAGGTCGAGAGCGAGTTGCCCAAGGGGGCGGTTGCGCTCAAGAAGAAGGGCGAGCAGGACGAGGAGACGTGGGGTGGGTTTGGCGGCGCTGGCGGCAAGAAGGGCAAGAAAGGCGGCAAGAAGGCCCCCGCTGCGAGTGCGGCGGCGACGGAGAACGGCGACGCGGCGACGGCGGCGGGGTCCAACTCGGACGACAAGCTCAACCTCCCGCTCGGGACGCTGACGGCGCTCATGGGGCTCGGCATTGCGGCGCCCTTGACGGTTGGCGAGGTGCAGAAGGCCATCGACAGCCTCCAGCTCAAGATGCGCTACTTCAACGACAACCAGGTCCGTCCCTCCTTTTGTCGCTCGAGACTCAGGCGTTGAAGCCGCCGTGCTGACCACCGCGTGTGACCTCCCCTCGCAGGACCGCGTCACCAAGGAGCGCGTCGCGGCCGTGCAGAAGAAGATCGCCGCCGCCGCCGCCAAGGACTCGTCGGCGGCGGCGGGCGCGCCGTCCGACAGCGCCCTCATCGACGCCGTCGCGAGCGCCGAGCCGACCGACAAGGAGGAGGAGATCAAGGACGCGCAGCCTCAGCCGATCGAGGAGGGTGGGAGCAAGGAGGAGGCGGTCAAGAACGCCGAGGGGACGACGACGACCGCTGCGGACGAGGATGCCGCCGCCGCCGGCGCTGCGACTGAGGACGCCGACGAGGAGGGCGACAAGAAGGAGGACGCCGAGGAGGGGGCTTAGAGCGTGGTTCGTATTTCTCTCTTGGGGCTCGTCGTCCGTCTCTCTTGTCACCCAGCAACGCATTGGTTCTCTCTCGCGTCGAGGCTCGTCAGATCTTTGCGTGGCTCGCCCGTACGTCACGGCTCCTGCACGGTGCTTGCGATAGCTGCAGAGGCCTGCTCTCGAGCGCTGGAGCGCTGGGGGCGACTTCTGCTTCCGAGTCCTTCATGCGGGAGAGCGACGAGCTGCCAGCAGCTGCCGTTCTGCAGTTGAGCCATGAGTGAGCTGTGCGGCGGACCTCGATGCGTCGCGGAGGTACCGCCTATCTGCGAAGCGAGGGGGAGCAGCAGATTGTGGGCGAGGCGAAGGATTTCACGAGCAGCTTTACCGGGCGGGAGAGTGTATGCGGCGCCGCATAGCGTGCTCGCCCAGACCCAGTCAAGCGCGCCCGGTGGCACGAGGGGCCGCCCGCCCGCCCGAAGATCCCCCCCCTCTTGCTCTCTTTCCTCTCACTTCCTCCCCCCCTCCCTCTCCCCCCCAAATACCCTGTGCGTCTCACTCTCGACGTCCACTCGTCACAGAGAGGCTCTGCCGCTTCACCGCAACCGTCTCACTGACTCTGCCTCTCCCTCGCTCGTTCGTGCCCCCCCACCTGCCCACTTCTCCTCCTCCCTCCCTCCCTCCCTCGTCCCTGCTCCCTCTCCCGCCTGCAGCCGAAAACATGTCGATTCCCTCTGCCGTTCTCGGCTTCCCGCGCATTGGCGCCAAGCGCGAGGTCAAGAAGGCGACCGAGGCCTACTGGGCGGGCAAGATCTCCGTCGACGAGCTGCAGAAGGTGGCCAAGGAGCAGCGCCTCGTTCGCTGGCAGACGCTCAAGGACCAGGGTGTCGACGTTATTCCTTCGTGAGTCTCCTTGATGCTGCCTCTGTCTGTCGCGGGAGAAGAGCGACGAGGAGGGAAGTGGGGGGGCCGTGTTGGCCGCGCACGACATCGACGAGGCGAGCACAGCAACTGACCACGTTGCACCCCCTCCCCTCCTCCCCCCACTTCGCCTCGTCTCACCCTTCCTCGTGAATCAAACAACAGGGGCGACTTTACCCTCTATGACCACGTCCTCGACTTCAACACGACGTTCAACATCATCCCCTCGCGCTTCGCCCAGGCCAACCTGTCGGACCTCGACCGCTACTTTGCCATGGGCCGCGGCCACCAGAAGGACGGCGTCGACCTCGAGGCTCAGGAGATGCAGAAGTGGTTCGACTCGAACTAGTGCGTCCTTTCGGTCCCGTGGGCGGCGCGAGCAGTCGAGGACGGCAAACTGACCCCTCCCCGCCTCCTCCTCTCGGCACAGCCACTACATCAAGTCGGAGGTCTCGAGCAAGACCGAGTTCAAGCTCAACAACCTCAAGCCCGTCGACGAGTACAACGAGGCCAAGGAGGCCGGCATCGAGACGCGCCCCGTCCTCGTTGGTCCCATCACGGCGCTCCTCCTCGGCAAGGCTGGCCGCGACGAGGGTGCCGGCGCCGCGTCGTTCGAGCCCCTCTCGCTCCTCGACAAGCTCGTCCCCGTCTACGGCGAGCTCCTCAAGAAGCTCGAGGAGGCTGGCGCCAAGGAGGTCCAGATTGACGAGCCCTCGCTCGTCATGGACTCGACGGCCGACCTCGGCGCCAAGTACCAGTCGGCCTTTGAGGCGTTCGCCAAGGCCGCCCCGGGCCTCAAGATCACCGTCGCGACCTACTTTGGCCGCCTCGACAAGAACGTCGACTTTGTCGCCAAGCTCCCCGTCGCCGCCCTCCACGTCGACCTCGACCGCGCCCCCCAGCAGCTCGACCAGGTCATCGCCGCCGTCAAGCCCACCCAGCTCAAGCTCTCGCTCGGTCTCGTCTCGGGCCGCAACATCTGGAAGAACGACCTCGAGGCGTCGCTCGCCGTGGCCAAGAAGGCCGTTGACGCCCTCGGTGCCGACCGCGTCGTCGTCGCCACGTCGTCGTCGCTCCTCCACACGCCCGTGACGCTCGCCAACGAGTCGCGCCTCAAGCCCGAGCAGAAGGACTGGTTCTCGTTCGCGACTGAGAAGGCGGCCGAGGTCTCGACCCTCGCCAAGGCCCTCTCGGGTGCCGACGTCCAGGCCGCGCTCGAGGCCAACAAGACGTCGATCAAGGCGCGCCGCGACTTTGAGAAGAACTCGGACGCGGCCGTCCGCGAGCGCCTCGCCGCCGTCACGCCCGACCAGTACAACCGCAAGTCGCCCTTCCCCGAGCGCCTCGCAGCGCAGGACAAGGTGTACAAGCTCCCGCGCTTCCCGACGACGACGATCGGCTCGTTCCCGCAGACCAAGGAGATCCGCCTCGCGCGCTCCAAGCACACCAAGGGCGAGCTCTCCACGGCCGAGTACGAGAAGTTCCTCGAGAACGAGATCAAGCACGCCGTCGACTTCCAAGAGGAGATCGACATTGACGTCCTCGTGCACGGCGAGCCCGAGCGCAACGACATGTCGCAGTACTTTGGCGAGCAGCTCACGGGCTTTGTCTTTACCGAGAACGCCTGGGTCCAGTCGTACGGCTCGCGCTACGTCCGCCCGCCCATCATCGTCTCGGACGTCTCGCGCCCGCACCCGATGACGGTCCGCTGGTCGTCGTACGCCCAGTCGCTCACCAAGCGCCCCATGAAGGGCATGCTCACCGTGCGTCCTCCTCCCTCTCCCCCTCTCTCGGATTCTCTGCCTACGTCTCTTTACTGACACACTGGGTGTGGTGCTCGTCGTTGCTGGCTCGCAGGGCCCCGTCACGATCCTCAACTGGTCGTTCCCCCGCGCCGACGTGTCCAAGGAGGTCCAGTGCAAGCAGCTCGCGCTCGCGCTCCGCGACGAGGTCATCGACCTCGCCAACGCGGGCATCTTTGCCATCCAGGTCGACGAGCCCGCCATCCGCGAGGGCCTCCCGCTCCGCCAGGTCGACTGGGACAGCTACCTCACCTGGGCCGTCGACTCGTTCAAGCTCGCCACTGCCGGTGTCGAGGACAAGACGAGCATCCACAGCCACTTCTGTGCGTCCCTCTCTCTCTCTCTCTCTTTCTGCTGCGGCGCCCCCGGCGGCGTCGGCGTCGGTCGTCAGCCGGGGTCGGAGTCGTCCGGCGCCGACCTTCCCAACTTGCCTCGGCATCTCCCTCCTTCAGCTCCCTGTCTGACTCTCCCTCTCTCCCACAGGCTACTCGGACTTCTCGCTCATCTTTGAGCACATCAAGTGCGTGCTCGCCGTCTCGATTGAGCCCGAGAAGCCGTCCTGACCTCCCCCGCCTCCCCCTTCCTCCGCCGTCTTCCGCCCGGCCATCCTCCCACGTTACCCAGGCGCCTTGACTGCGATTGCGTGAGCATTGAGCAATCGAAGGCGGCGGGGCGAGGCAAGTTTCCGCCGTTCATTTTGAGGCCGTCGTCGGAGGTACCTCGAGCGCGGTCGGGGCCGGTCGGCCTCGGTCCTGCGTCCGGGGCGGGCCGCCGACGGTGCACGAGCTTCCTTGTCACCAAAACAACGCCCTGACGCCTCGCCCTCTCCCCCACAGACCTCGTCGCCTTCCACGAGAAGGGCTACGAGAACGAAATCGGCCCGGGCCTGTACGACATCCACTCGCCGCGCGTCCCGTCGGTGCAGGAGATGAAGGAGCGCCTCGACGCCTACCTCAAGGCCCTCCCGAACCAGAAGCAGTGCGTCCTCATCGCCGTCGTCGTCACCGTCCCCTTCCTCGCGCTCGGGCTGACCTCGCCTTGTTCCCCTTGCTCCCCTTGCTCAGCATCTGGGTCAACCCCGACTGCGGCCTCAAGACCCGTGCGTGGGCCGAGACCGAGCAGAGCCTCAAGAACATGGTCGAGGTCGCCAAGCTCGCCCGCGCCGAGCACCCCGAGTAAACCGCTCGCCGGTCCGCTCGGGCCTTCACCCCGGCCGATCAACTCGGCCCCCCTCCCTTCTCTCTCGCACCCTGCACACTCTCCTACATACTCGCATCTTGCCTCAACAGCTTCCCCGCCGTCGTTTTCCCACCCTCTGTGCCATGTCGTTGCGATTCCCCTCGCCCTCCTCGTCCATACCATCCCATGTAGGTCATTACAAGTGCAGTGCAACCCCCCCGAGCTCAACGCTCTACAGACATGCTGCCCTCGGCGAGAGGCAAGAGGCTGCCAGGACGCCCTGCCAGGCGTGAGCTCTCTCCTCTCGCTCACGCCGCTTCCACGGAGAGCGCTTCCACCTCGCGCGTTTCGAAAGCGTGTTCTTACACGGTCATCATCGCTAAGGACCCGGCTCTCGAGGACGTCTCGCCCCGGCCGGCACCGCCTCACCGCGGCACCTCACGGGACGCGAGTTTCCCTTCACGCCCAACTCGTATCCTCGTCTCGCCCCGCCGCAGGGTGCTGCAAGAGCGGCCATGTCATTCAACTTCGAGTGGCCGCAGTTCAGCGACGACTTTTACGCCGACGCGCGTGACATGCTGGCGCAGGTGAGCTCGCCTCGGTTCCCCGGGGCAGATGATGACGGCTCTCGACGACGCGGCAACGCCAGGAGTGGGGCAGTCCGTAGAGTGTCAGCGTCTGGCCACTCTGCACCACCCTGTCGAAGCCCCAGCAGCACGCAGGCAGGCTGACCCCTGCTCTCCACCCTCCTCGGCAGGCGCTCAACAAGGGTCAGAAGCCGCCCATCATCGCTGACCGCATCGAGGTCAAGGAGCTCAACATGGGGACCATCGTGCGCCATTCGGACGGCCCTCCCGTGTGACCCGCCCGCGCGAGCTGACCTTTGCCCTCCGCGCGCCGGCCGCTGCAGCCCCCGGAACTCGAGATCCTCGAGATTGGCGACCTCTCGACAGACCGCTTTCGCGGCATCTTCCGCCTGACCTACTCGGGTGACGCCTACATTGTGCTGCAGACCAAGGTCCAGGTGCGTGCGGGTCTGCCCTCGGAGCACCGCCCCCGCTTTCGGACTCGCTGACCCCGCCCTCCCGGTTCCTCGCGCACGCGCAGGCCAACCCGCTCAACGTGCCGCGACCTTCCCTCGACATTCTCAGCTCTCCGCGCATTCTCTTTGCCGCCGCGCCCCTCGTCGTGCCCATGACGCTGCGCCTGTCGAACCTCTCGCTGCGAGCCATCGTCGTCCTCGTCGTCTCGCGGCAAAAGGGCATCACGCTCGTCTTCAAGAACGACCCGCTCGAGTCGGTCAACGTCTCGTCGTCCTTCGACGGCGTCGAGTCGGTCGCGGGCTTCATCCAGCGCGAGATCGAGAACCAGCTCCGCGAGGCGTTCCGCTCCGACCTCCCGAGCGTGATCCACCGCTTGAGCCAAAAGTGGCTCAGCGGCGAGGTCAAGAGCGCGGGAAAGGCCGCCGACACGATCCCTGCGCGGGCGCGCGGCGGGCTCGCCCAAGGGTTCGGCAAGGACGCCACGATCGAGACGCGCACGGCGTACGAGCCCGGTCAGGACGGCGCCGCGCGCGGGAGGGGCCTCTCGCGACGCATGAGCGGCATGAGCGACGCGGGCGAGAGCGTCGAGCTCGCGTCGCAGGCTGACTCGAGCTGGTCGACGTGGGGCGAGAACCGCATGGGCTCGGTCGGGAGCGGCGGCGGCGCAGGCGGCGCCGGCGGGTCGTACGGCCGCTCGCCGAGCTTGCGGCGTGTCGCGACGGTCGGGGCCGCGGAGACGGTGCGGCTCGACCAGCTCGACTCTGTCCCCGAGTCGATCGAGAACTACGACCCGACCTATGGACTGCGGCCAGAGGCGCTGCCACACCACGCTGGGTTTGCCGACTATGAGCGCACAGTCAAGGCTGGTGCGTCTCGTCGAGGACTCGGCGACGTGCTCGAGGTCAGCGAGGACGACGACGCCGTCGACGACCCGGAGGACCCCTTCACCGCGCGACGACGATCGACTGCCAGCGGGCACGACGGTCTCGAGTTTGACCTGCGCGACCTTGCCGACGAGCCCTACGGGAATACGCAGGGCCGCGGGCGAACCTCGCTCGACTCGCTCGACTACCGCCACTGCCTGCAGGACCACTTTGAGACGGTCCCTGCCGTCGGCGGCGGGACCATCACGCGGCCGCGCGTCTTCCATACCCAGTCGCAGATGCGACCAAAGACAGGCTCGACGGGCTCCATGTCGGCGCATGGCAGCCCGTCGTCCATGACGGCGAGGAGCGCGGCGGGCGGATCGACGGCGTCCACTGTCGGCCTGGGCAGGTCGGCCTCGTTCAGTCAGCTCGCGGCCATGGAGTCGCGCTTCCGCGCGCCGTCGCTGTCGGGCGCGTCGAGCGCGCACTTTCCCTTCCCCAAATACCCTGCGCCGCCGGCTTACCCGGGCAGCGCGTCGCCCTCCCTCATCCGCAACACTTCGCTCCCCAGCCTGTCGCGACACACGTCCAGAGCTTTCGCCCACCGTTCGTCGTCGTCCATGTCGACCTCTCCCGAGGTTGGGCGCACGCCCCTGTTCCGCTCGGGCGATCCCTCGGCCTACTCATCTCCTCCGTCAAGCCTCGCCTCGCCCGCCATTCCTCCGCAGCCGCGCCGAGCGGCAGCAGACGACACAGAAGACGCCCCGCGACTCGCCTACACTCGTCCGTCGCCCGTCGACCTCCTGTCGCGCTCGCCGTCGTCGCTGCTCAACACCAACTTCCTCGACGAGGAAGAGGAGCACCTCCCCATCACGCTCAACCCCAACGGCAACGACTCGTGCGCGCACCTCGCGACCCTCACGAGCTCGAACCAGACCTTGTCGCCCTTCACGCGCGACCACGCGCACGTCACAGCGCGCAGCGCGCCCTACTCTGCCGCGACGAGGCTCGCGCCGTCTGCGCCCACGACGGGACGCGTCGCGCTCGTCTCCGGCGGCGCGGGAGGCGCCGGCAAGGCGGCTGCCCCCGCCCAGCCCGTCAAGGCCGTCCGCAAGCGGCTGCACCGCATCGGGTCCGCCCGCGCCGCGTCCCCCGCGCAGCCCGCATCCTCGCCGTCCCTCGTCGGCGGTGCCGCCGCGTCGTCGTCTGGCTCGTCGATGCCGGGGACGCCGACCTTCCCGCAGCGCCGCCCGACAGGGCAGCACTCGCGCGCGTCGTCGCTCAGTCGGGCGACGTCCCCGCTGCGGAGTGGACACCTCGCCCCTTCTGCGGCGACGCAGAGCCTGCCTGCCGTCGCTGCGCGCGGGCTGGGCGTGGGCGCCGGAGGAGCAGCAGGAGGAGGAGGGGGGGCGCCGAGCGAGTTGAGCGACTACTTCCCCTCGACGAGCGGCGCGAGGGAGATGCTCGAGCGCATGGGGCTGAGCACGGCGGGGCTCGCGAGCCCGAGGCGGTGAGTGCCGAGGCGGTGAATGCGGTGGGTGGTCTCGAGTGTGTTGTTGTATCAGGTATGCAGCCTGCATTATGAGCGGCCTATCGCCCATTGACGGACCTTCGCAAGCGCCGAGGAGGGGAGGAGGGGACCGTGGGCTGGCAAGCGTGACGTTTCTCGGTCGGCTCAGTGCGGAGCTCGTCATTGCTCGGCTCCCATGGGCGCGCTCGGACCGTACGGACGGCCTCCGACGGAGGGGAGGGGGAGGGCGTTCGTGTCCCGCGCGTTTCGCTCCTCACGTGCGTTCCACCTCCGCCTCTCGCTCTCTCTTACGTCTTCTTTTGCAGGCCTGACGGACGGCTGCGGGAGGAGCCGTGGCGCTGGGGGTTCGATGGGGCGCAGTCGGTCAGAGAGGACCGGGTCGAGGTGCTCGACGAGTGGGAGAGGGTGACGCTGAGCATGGAAGGCCGGTGAGGGCGAGCTCGACGAGGACCGCGGTGGTATTGGTCTGTGCGCATGCTGGGCTGCGAGGCGGCGGTAGACGGGATGCAAGGAGAGAGACGCGAGATTGGGACAGTCGAGAGCGTCGGCCAGAGACAAGAGCGTTCGAGGCGGGGTGCTGAGAGGAAGGGACAGCAGGCAAGCGGGAGCGCGCGGCGAATCGACGAGCGAGCGAAGTGGACCCACCCGCCCACGAGGAAGCTGGAGCGCTGGCCGACGAAAGGATCCCACGCGAGGAAACGAAAACGAATGCGCGTCTATGCAAAGCCACCCTAAGGAGAAACCTCACCCCCACGAGGCCGCGATCCCGGTCGTAAGCCGTCAGACGGCGCCGCGCCGCCTAGTCTGCGCGGCACGACAAGTGTCCCTCGACCATCGCGAGGGCTGCGCCGAGCGCCCTGTATGCGCGATGTGGTCAGCGGGCGCTCCCTCGCCTGGAGAAGGAGCAGGAGGGACGGGGAGACGCACCAGCCAAGCTCGACGTCGCCGACCTTCTTGCCCATCCAGACCTGCCTCTCCTCCTCGAGCTCGTATCCCAAGCTCAGGAGGGAGTACATGAACGTCAGGTCGAGGCAGTACTCTGGGCGGTCGCTCAACTCCTCGTGCGCCTCGCTGTTGCCCTTGAAGCGCGCCCACGAGGGCGAGTCGCGGCCGGCGCAGACGTCGGTCGTGAGCTGGCGCAGGGACGAGATGGAGAAGGGCGACGAGAGGCCGAGAGGGGCGATGCGGTCGTAGAAGTACGAGAGCCTGAAAGGGGGAATGAAGCACGTCAGCACACGAGCGGTTTCGAGAGCGAGTGCGAGAGTGGGACCAAGGAAGGGGACGCACGCCCAGACCTTGCCCGCCGAGAAAACCTCGCTCATGCGCGGCTGGTACACGCCCGCGAACGCACACGGCGGCTTCTCGCACGCCGCGTCCTTGTTGATCATGACCTCCATGACCCTCCTGCACGCCTCGAACCCAGCCCCAGTCCCGACCATCGTCACCTGGCGCTCCTTGCGCCCGGGCGGGTCGAGCGTCACCTTCTTGGTCTCGCCGCGGAACATGCACGGGTTGGGGATCCTGTCGCGCGGCGAGAGGTCGTCCCACTCGACCGGGTGGCCCTTGGGCGCCGACGACCACACGTACGAGTAGGCGACGAGGTTGTGCAGCGCGCGGCGAGCCTGCATGAGGCCGTACCCGAGGTGCGAGTGCTGGTACAGGACGTGGTCCTGGCCGGCAAAGTCGAGCTCGTAGATGTGGTCGCCCGGCGCGAGCTTGTCCGACGCGCCCGGGTCGTAGATCGGCTCAAAGACAATCTGGGTCGACGCGCCGCCGAGGTCCATGACGGCCGCGGTGCCTGCCGACGCGGGCTGGTCCGGGCCGATGAAGCCGAGGAGCTGTTGGGCGAAGAAGCGAGTCAGTCTCTGGCGTCCCTGCTGGGGGGATTCAGAGCGTGAGAGAGATGCTGAACGCACGAAGTTGATGGTGATCCACGCGTAGACGCCCTCGTCCTTGCCGTCCATGACGACGACGCCGTCCTTGACGACGGCAAACGGCCACTCGTT
The DNA here is from genome assembly GCA_006352295.1 of Rhodotorula diobovata. Lineage (NCBI taxonomy): Eukaryota > Fungi > Basidiomycota > Microbotryomycetes > Sporidiobolales > Sporidiobolaceae > Rhodotorula > Rhodotorula diobovata. The sequence continues at coordinate 74,853 of SOZI01000016.1, read as the reverse complement.
GGTCAACCAGCGCTCGACCTCGTCGAGGATGTCCTGGCTCTCCTTGGAGCCGAGGAGGCGCAGGCCCGCCGTCGCCTTGACCGCGATGGGCGTGCACGAGCGCTCGCTCTCGGGGACGGCGTCGACGGCCTGCTGCATGAGGCTGCGCAGGCTCTCGGCCGCGTCGCGCGGCTTGCCCTTGTACGACGACAGGCCGGGCTTGGTCGTGACGAAGAGCTCGTCCTCGAGCTTGGGGAGCGCCTCGGGGTTGGGGTCGCAGTGCGAGAAGGTGTACATGTGCAGGCGCGACCCGGTCGAGCCGGCGTCGATCATGATGGCGTACGTCGTCGCCTTCTTGCCCGGGGGAGGGGTGCACTTGCCCGACGAGGCGCTGGCCTGCTTCTGAGGCGACCCGGGCGGGAGCTTGTCGACCTCGACGGCGGCCTCCTTGGGCGCGACGCCGCCGGCCGTGAGCGTCTCGACGGCGGCCGAGTGGTAGCCCTCGCGGCCTCCTCCACTGCTCTTGCCGAGGAAAAAGATGACAAAGAGGAGGCCGGCGGCAATGGCGGCGATGCGTCTAGGCGTGAGCGACCGGAACGGGTGCGACGAGCTGAAGCGGTCGCCCTTGTCGTTGCCGCCTGCCGACGCTCCTCGCCTGGTACCGGTGCGCATCTGCATGTCGCTGTCGTCGTCGTCGTCGGTCTGGTCGGCGTGGAGGGCGAGGGGCTGGAGCTGGTGGGTCGTGAGGCTGCTGCTCGACGGCGGGAAAGAGGGCATGCGCGGTTGGTGCGGGGTGGTGCGGGTGCGTGTACTTGGATCCTGACAGAGCCTGGGCAGAACCTGCTAGCCCTGGTGAAGAATCGCGAGGGTGCGACGCAACGACGACGAGGCGGAGTCGAGTCTCTTGACGAGCCTCGAGGGGAGGAACGCGGGGCGCAGAGGTACGGGCGCTACTGTTGGGCCTCGGAGGGGCTATCTGCGCGTGCTCTGTCGAGCCGGGTGCAGTGGGTGGGGAGCGAGAGAGGTGATCTGCCTCGAGCGAGCGTCGGCCGGGGTTTCCCTCCCGGCACGCGACTTTACACGCGACATGCTCGCAAGCGCCATCACTGACACCTTTGGCTGTGTGAGCAGCACAGCTGTGTCGAACGAGCCGCACGGACTCGCGACTTTCCGTCCCCCTCTCCCCGTGTGCGTGGCCGTGCGGCGCTCAGTACGAATACGAGTTTCTGCTGCGCACAAGAGCATCGCAGCGTTGGCGAGAGTGACCCGATTTGGACTTTGGTGCCAATGGGCGCACGAGCCCACTCACGCGCCGAGGCACGCTCTCCCTCAGAGCCGCTCGCTCCCCTCCGTCTCTCGCTCTCTTCCTCTCTCTCTCTCTCTCTCTCTTGCTCGCACCCTGCTCCTGGTCTCTCTCCCCTCCAGCTCCTTCTCAGCCCCCTCGTCACTCGTTCTCCCACCCCCTCACACTCGCTCGCTCAACAATGCTCGCCCGCTTCTCCCTCTCGGCCCTCTTCGCCTTTGTAGTCGCCCTCGTCGCATTCACCGACCGCGCAAACGCCTCATTCTCCCAGGGCACCATCGACCTCACCCGCGACTCGGTCCTCCAGTACTCGACCGACAAGTGGTCCTCCACCGAGGCCTTCTGCAAGTCGTTCCGCTCGGCCTGTGTCAAATACGTGCGCCACCCTGGTCCCTCCTCCCTTGTGTCTGTCCACCCTGACGCGCGTCTGAGCCCCGCAGGTCGGCCCCATCGGCGAGAACGGCAGCCACCACCAGCTCGACGTGAGTCCGCTCTGGCCCTGAAGAACCCAGCTCGTGGGCGCTGACTCTCTCGCACGCTCGACGCAGTGCGTCTTCTCGGACGCCAACGGCAAGGCCCTCCAGCCCGGTCGTACGCCCCTCTTCCCTCGCTGCCCGCCTGCGAGCTCACAAGATCGAGCACTGCCCGCTGACCTCGGACCTCGACCGCACAGCCCGCATCCACGCCTTCTGCGGCGGCCTCGAGAAGAACGCCGACGGGACGTGGACCAACGGCGGCGTCGTGACGGACTACACGCGCCTGGTCGTCAAGAAGTCGTTCTCGACGACCGTCAAGGTCAAGGGTGCCCCGATCTCGCTCAAGGAGTGCCTCAAGTTCCAGAAGAAGCACAAGAAGTGAGTGTGCTTCGCTACGCGGAGGCGTCGTAGAGAGCATGCGCTGACCTGCGCGTCCTTCTCGGAGTGGCAGCGTCACCTGCAGCTCGTAAGCGCGTGTGCCACCCTCGACCCGTGCCTCGGCACTCTCTTCTCGCCCCTTTCCTCCTGCTCTTCCCCCTTGTCAGTATCCTCCTTCCGCCACAGACACTGCCACCCTGGTGTGCCCCGTTGCAGCCACGCTCGTGCCCCAACGCGACCCTATCGCAACATGCCTTTGCCACCGTTTGTCGCGGCTCCAGCACAGAGCGCCGGTCGCCCGCTGCTTCTCTCGCTCTCTGCCAGACAGCCGCTCGCAAAACTGAACGCCCGCGCTATGTACACCCGCTACGCCACGCCCTCACAACTTGGGCTTGGGCTCCATGACGGCGCGCATCCCTCCCTCGGTCCCCTCCTCCTCCGACGCGTCGCCCTGTCCAGTCTGTGTCACGCACGCAGCTGATGGGCTCGTCAGTCGCGAGCGCGTGACCGAGCGTCGTGGGGGGACTCGTCAGCCTCGGGGAGGGGCGGGGAGCAACTTGGGGAGGCATAGGGACCAGGGAGAAGGGAAGGGGACGCACGCCCGTGTCGGCGCCCGCAGAGCCGGACATGGTCGTCCCAGCCTCGACGAGGTTCGCGTCGGGGCGGTCGGCGTGGACCTGTGTGGGGATGCGTCAGTCAAGTTCTCGAGCGAGTGCGCGACCGTCGACTTGAGAGAGCGAGCGAGCGCACCTTTCCCGGCCTCGGCTCTCCCTCCTTGGCCTCTGTCGTCCTGAAGCCCTCGCCATCTCCCCTGCCCTCCTCACTCCCCACTCCAGACCTGTCCCCAAACTCGGCCGCCTTGCGCTGTTCCCTCGCAACGGGCGCCTGGTCCTCCCGCGAGATGGTCTCCCTCGGCGCTGCAGAGTTGCCCTGTCCCCGGAGCGCGTCCTGCGTCCCCGGGCGGTCGAACTGAGAGGCCTGCGAGGGCGGGATGGACGCGTCCGAGGGGCCTTGGTCGACGACGGGAGAGGGGTGGACGGGTGCGGCGCCGCCTGCGGGCGGAGGCTGCGCGACCGAGCCCTTCTGGATGGGCTCGACGATGGGGGCTTTCGAGTCGGGCATGTTGGGGTTTGTGCTGTGTAGGGGAGAGAGGGGTCGGGGGAGCGAGAGATAGATACGGGCGAGTTGATGTGGGGCGGCTGCCGGTTTCCAGTGATGACGACCGTGACGAAGCTCCGCCCGAGTGCGCCGCGGTCCACTCGCTCTCAACAATCGCACATGTACTCGCGAGAGGAGGCTCCCATCCAGCTGCTTCAGCTGGCAGGCGCCAGTGGGGACACTGGCCTGCGCACGCGCCCCCCGGTCTCAGGCCTGTGTCTCCTGTCCGACTCGGCGACTCCTAACGAGTGCTCGCACGCGCCTCCCGTCTCCGGCTCGCATGCATGGCCCCTGTACCAGCCTCCTGGTCGTCGACTACGCACGCGACCGGTCCGTGCGGCGTGCGCGCTCGCGCTTCCTCCCCCGCTCTGGCCTCCCCCCGAGCTTCGCTCGTTGGCGCTCTCCTTCTCCTCACGCATGTACAGCAAAACAGGCTACCTGCTCGGGCGGCCGTTGGCTGTTCGCCTTGCCGGGCGCCAGGGTTACGACCGCGCGGGACGAAACGCACCGCGCCATGGTCAGGCCAGCACAGACCACCGGTACACCATCCATGCCCACTCTGCCTTCCACGACTTTCGTGAGTGCGCCTGGTTGAACTCGTGCGGCGCGCGCTCAAGACAGCTGACCGGGCGTCGCACGCGCAGTCGTCGAGTCCGGCTACGCGGCCGCAGCGGCGCACGCCTTCCTCGACCTACTGTGCAGCCGCATCGAGAGCTGGTTTTTCACGGCGTCTGCTAGCAGGGACTTTGAGGCTTACAAGGTCTGGGTCGTCGACCTGGTGGCTGGCCCAGCGCCGGGCGTCGCTCCGTCGCCTGGTGCGCTTTCTCACCTCTCCTTTTCCCGCCATGTTCGTTCCCCTCTTTTCCTGTCCGGCTGACTCGTCTATATCCAGGGCTCATCGCACACTTTCACCTCGTCCTGACCCCATTCCACCACGAGCTCGGTGGCACCAATCAACTGGCGCAGCTTCCGCCGGACAGGCTGTACGGCGTCCCGCACATTCGGCAACCGGAGAACGGCGCCGCACCCCATTCGAGGCCCTACATCGCCGCGACGAGCGTGAATTGCCCTGTGTCGCACGAGGTCACGAAGGACAGTGCGTTGCGGCTCGAGTTGTGGGGGTTCGCCCTGTCGAGCTGCTGTACTGACGGCCCTTGGCGCTCGCAACAGACCCAGTCCTCCATCTTCTCGACAGCCCTCCGCCAAAGAAGAGCGCTTATTACCAGTACAGCGACCTGTTCACGCTCCTGTCGGCCCCAACCCCGGCTGCCGAGTCCCCCTCAGCCGCACCCCTGGTCCCATCCACCTGGCGCTTCTCCTGGTCAGCCTCCCCCCGAGCTCTACACGACGCGCCGACCCTTGAGGCTCTGCCCGCCGCGACATTCCTCCTCCCGAGCAACGCCCGAGACGTCCGCCTCGACGCCGCCCGGCTCGCGACCAACAGCGCCGCCCACCCCGTCGAAGGCGTCGCCCTCGTGTGCAAGCCGCTGCCGGCGACCTACGTCGTCGGGCGCTCGGAGGCGCAGGGCGGCGCGCCCCTTGAGCTCAGCCGGGCGCGCGGGCGCGGCGGCGCGAGCAGGGAGCGGGAGAAGAGAGCCCGCGACTGCGTTGTCATGTAGATTTGACCGCGGCCTCTATTTATGACTATGCGTCCCGTCAAGCACGATCGATCAAGGCGAGAGAGTCTGGCAGCGCGCTTGCGTGTGGAAACGCCTCCGCCAGTTCTCTCCTACGCTTCCTCGTGCTCTGCCGCATGATCAGCGAGAGACGAGTGTATGATAAGACACAGGCAGTCGAGCAGGACTGCGCTAGAACCGGCTGAGACGCCTTCCTCCGAGCCAGGTTGCGAACCTGGAGAGAGCGGGGGTGAGGGTCAGTGCGCGTCCGCCTACGCAGAAGAGGGTTCGAGCGGTTTGCGGACGCACCAATGATACAACAGCGAGACCATGTTGCGCCACGACATGGACTGGTAAAGGTATGCACTCCGCCAGAGCAACCCTGCGAGAGCGAGAAGGGGAGAGGTCAGACGAGGCTCGAGTCTCGCACGAGGATGGTTCACGCACACGCTGCCCGGCCCGTCAGCTCGCCTTGGGGCCCCTTCTCTACTTTTGATCGGTCGACGACCGCCGTCCAGTCGCCGAGGTACGCCATCGTCTGCACGCGCGACAGGCAAGACGGCGTGAGCGCGCTTCCCTTCGCATCGGGCGAGTCGCTCGCCGCGGCAGGAGAGGGAGAGGGAGAGGGACGCACGCCGCGGTTGGTGAACTGGAAGGGTCCAGGCGAAGCCCGCTGCTTGACCTCGGCGTTGAGGATGCGAGCGAGCCACGCAGCTTCCTGCGAGGCGACTGCAGGGGGTTGCGGAGGATCAGCGAGGTAGGGGATACGTCAGAAGCAGGCGAAGGGGAGACGTACCCTGCGCAGTCGCGGGCAGCTTGTTCTCGAGCGCACTCGCGTCCCCGATGCAGAACACGTCCGACAAGACCTTGCCCTCCCTGGTCCGTGGGTTGAACGTCTCGCTGATCTGCAGGCTGTGCGTCTTGGGGTCCTTCTCAAGGTCGTCGATGCTGTCGATGAGCGGGTTGGGCGCGAGTCCCGTGTTCCACACCATGAGACCTGCGTGGACCCGGCCTTCCTCCTTGATGTCAAGCGCGCCCTCGTGCACGGCCGTCACGTGGCGGTTCCCCTTGATGGCGATCCCGCGGCGTGTGTACTTGTCCTCTGCGTACTGCTGGAGCGATTTGTCGAAGGCGCCCAAGATGTGACTCGCGACGTCGTAGATCGTGCTTGCGAGCGTGTGAGAGCGAGTGTCAGCCGGGACAAGGGGCGGACTCGAGACGACAGGGACAAGCTCACATCTTGCACAGGTGTACGAGCTGAGGGTAGGCGCGTGTGAGGTCCGAGGTGAGGAAGTCGTGCAGCTCGCCGGCGAATTCGACGCCTGTCGAGACGAGACGCCAGTGATGAGCGTCGGGGACCGAGACGACCGAGACGAGCGTGAAGGGCAGACGCACCAGTCGGCCCGCCTCCGACGATGACAAAGTTGAGCAGGTTCCTTCGCTCCTCGTCCGTCACGGTCGGCTGGCACGCGAGCTCGAAGCACTCGAGGATGCGGGCGCGGATCTTTGCCGCGTCGCGCACGTCCTTGAGGAAGTAGGCGTGCGCGCTGACTCCCGGGATGCCAAACGTCGCCGAGTAGCACCTGTGTGGCGGCAGAGGCGACAAGAGCGAGGGAGGACGGGGATCGGGCTGGTTAGCAAGCAGCGCGTCGGCATTTTCAGGACGATCGGCCGACTGGCAGGGCTCGAGAGCGCACCCAACGGCAATCACGAGCTTGTCGTACGTCAGCGTGAAAGGCTTGTAGCCGGGGAAGCTCGTCGCCGGTTTCAGCGCCTCGTTCGACTCGTCCGTCGTCTGCGCGTTCAGCCTCTTGCGCAGCGCCGATCCCGTCGCCGGCATCGCCGTAATGCGCTTGTTCTTGAAGTCGACCTTGTCGGCCCACGCCTGGTAGTACGTCACGTCGGACCCGTAGCGCCGGACCGGCTCGACGCAAGAGTTGAAATCGACCGTGCCGACCGACGCGCCCGCAAGGAGCGGCGTGAAGGCAAAGTAGGAATTTGGCGACACTGCGGGGGTTCGGGGAAGGGGGCAATGGTTAGCTGCGGCACGAGCGAGCACTCACTCCTTCGGGCTCAGCTCGAGGAGCAGGAGGGCCACTCACGGACGGTGACATCGTAGCGCCGCCGATCAACTTTGCGCAGGAGCTCGTAGCCTCCCCATCCACTGCCGAGGATCACGAGCTGCTGCTTGAGGGTTGCAGTGGAAGAGGAGAACGCGCGAGCGCCGATCCTGATGACGCCAGGAGAGGTCGCGGGAGTGGCCGTGCGGGGCGCACGAGCGCGTGCAGCGGCAGCAGTAGAGCGCAGCATGGCGCAGGGAAGCGAAAGAAGGCACAGGCGGCAGAGCCAGAGAGGGGATGAAGCCGGGGCCGACGCAAGCCGAGGCCGTGACGCGGACGGCGCGCGAACCTCGAGCCGTCCACGTCGCGGGACCCAAGAGCGAGTGGGACACGCTCGCAAAGGCTCCGGCGAGCGAATCCGTAAGCTCCGAGCCTGGCAGAGGGACTGCCCCGGCCGACCGGCGCTGCGGTGGTTGATGTTGCCCGTGATCGGGCGACCCTCTCTTTCCCGGACAGCCCAGTCAAGTACAGACCCGCTCTGAAGCACCCACTGGTGACGCCTGTTACCGTGCGCCAGAGGGTCTCGCGCGCAACCTCTCTGCCCTCGCCGCCCGTCACCATGCGCGGAACAAGAGCACGCGGCGGTCCTTTCCCGAAGCGCCCGGGGTGGGCGACGGACGCGAGAGCCACTCGTGCGGCCGGCTCGCGCCCCGTGGCGCTGAAAGAGTGGCGCCGGTCTTCGAGATACTCGCGGAGGCGGGACGATGAGCGGTCGACGAGCCGCGGGGAGAGGCGTCGCCGAGGCTCGAGCGCGCCGGTCGCGTCGACAGGGCTCTGACACGAACAGCTGGTCGTGCACTGGCGTGTTGTCTGCTGTCAAGGGTAGCAACCGCACAACGACCCGGAGGCGCGCGCGCAGACGACCCCTCACGCGGGCCGACCGTCCGTGGGAGCGGTCCGAAAACCATCGCCGCCTCGCCTCCCGGACGCGGCCGTGTTGTTGACAAATGGGAGGGCGCACAGCCAGCAGCTTCGCCGGGCTTGCCTCGCGCTCCGACGCTCTCTCTACTCGGGGCAGATGAGGCAAGGAGAGAGACTGAGTGGATTACGGCTCGACTGCAGCTTGAGGACTATGTACAACTGGCGACGGCGAGCGGGTTAACAGGCACGGAATGGGTAGTCGACGGAAGACGAGGCGCAGAGGGGTAGTCAACGGCACGAGAGCGAGTCGAGAGCGAGTTGGGATCGTTCCTCAGAGCTGGTGCGCGGGCTTGGCAGCCGAGCCGCCCGTGGAGCCGTGACCCGACTGGGACGCGCCGCTGCCGACGATGGTGAAAGCCGGCGAGCGCCAGTCGTCCGAGCCGCCCGCGCGAGCCTGCTTCTGCTTCTCCTGGATCTTGTCGAGCGTCGAGTCGGGCGCCGACCAGTTGACGAGCTTGTCCTTCGGGTCGAGCGTGAGCGAGAACTGGCCGTCGGCTGCAATCGTCGTGGAGAGAGTGTGCGTCAGAGGAGAAGAGACAGAGAGAGAGAACGGGGGGAGAGACGCACGGGCAGCCTCCTGGCCCTTCTCCTTCTTGCGCTGCGCCTCGGCCTTCTTGTCGGCAAACGACTGCTTGAGGGCGTCGACCTTGTTGGTGCCCTCCTGGGCCTTGGCGTCCTCGAGGCGCTCCGAGATGTCCGACAGCTGGGCGTCGACCTGCTCGAGTCCGGCGCGGATCGCGGCCTCGAGGGCCTTGGTCACGGCCGACTTGATGAGGCCCGTCGCGAGCGGGCGCAAGAGGTTGATGAGCGTCGAGTGCTTGGCCTCGCGCACGGCAAACTTGAGCTTGTCGAGCTTGATCTTGACCTCGACGACCTTGAACGCGTGGTGCTTGCGGCCGGTCGACTCGATGTGGACCTTACCGGACAGGCCCTTGCCGCCGATGAAGACGTCCGCATAGCCCGAGTCGGTCAACTTGGGGAAGCCCGTCTTCTTCTTGATGTCTGTGGCGGGCGGAGAGGGTCGTCGAGTCGGTCGAGTCGAGGAGGGAGAGTGGGGTCACAGCGGAGGTCAGCCTCCTGCCTACCTCAGCTCCTCCCGAGCTCAACGACTGCAGCAGAGAGAAGAAATGGGACACGCACAGAAGGCCACGTCCTTCAAGTCGAGCTGCACCTGCTCAAAGCTGACCCAGAATGCGTGCTTGGACACGTCGCCGAGGTTGGCGTAGGGGGACAGCCTGAAGTAGTTGCGGGCCTGTTGCGGGACATTCGGGTCGTCAGGATCATGCTCCAGAGTGTGCACGAGGCAGAGAGAGAGAGAGAGAGAGAGAGAGAGAGAGAGAGAGAGAGAGAGAGAGAGGGAGAGACGCACCTCAATCTCGAAAATGTTGGGCAGCAGGTTGGCCGTCTCGAGCGTCAGGTTCTCGATGACGAGGTCGACGTCCTTGGACGTGTACTCGGCGCGCGGCACGGGGACGTAGCCAATCTGGGTAAAGAGCGCGGGGAGGATGACCGAGCGGATGTCGCGCCACAGGTGAGGCTTGTACGTCGGGTTGCCCTCCGAGTTGAGGAAGAGGTCGGTGACGAGCGTCTTGACCGACTCGCCGAGGCGCTGGTTGAGGCCATCGTCGGCGTAAGACGTGAAGAAGTTCTGCACCTCGTCGAAGAAGCGGTCCTTGTGCGACGCGTACTTGCCGTTCTTCGGGTCCCAGTAGCGCTTGCCCGACTCGCGGAGCTCGCGGCCGCGACGGTCAGCCTCGTCCTGTACGATGACGAATGAGTCAGTGAAGCTCACGCAAAGACGAGAGAGAGAGAGAAAGAGGGCGCTCACCTTCATGATATAGCCCGGCTCCTGGAGGCACTGGCGGATGTACTGGTTGAGCTCGCGGAACCACGCGCGGAGCTCGCCGTCGTTCTGCGAGTCGCGGTAGATCTCGTCGACGGCGTCCCACATGCCGTCCATCGAGGCGCCGTTGGCAAAGCGCTCGAGGAGGGTGCGGAGCTCGTACGACGCCTGCTTGAAGTTGCCGTCGTGGCGGACCGAGGCGGCGTTGCCGCCACCCTGCTTGCCGGCCTCCTTGGCCTGCACCTGGTAGTGCTCGGCCCGGTCGAGGAAAAAGTCGATCGCCTCCTGGTAGTCCTTGTGGCGCTGGTTCTCGACGACGACCTTCTTGAGGCGGTAGATGAAGCGGTCGCGGCGCTCGTTGGGGAACTTGTCGTTGAGGTAGTCCTGTGAGCGTGAATGAGAGACGGGGGAGTCAGGAAAGGTGTAGGAGAGAGAGAAGGAGAGTGAGAGAGAAGCGGACCTTGGCCTTGTCAGCCTGCTCGCGCGCGCGGTCCTTGTGCTCGTCGGGGACCTTGGCGAGGAGCTTGTTCTTGACCTCGCGACCCTCCTGCTTGGCCTGGCCGACACCAGCCTCCTTGCCAGCCTCGGCGCGCTGGCGGCCCTCCTCGACCTGAGCGTCCGACGGCTGCGACGAGCCCGAGAAGCCGCCGGCCGAGGTGCCGTGCGCCGACGAGAAGCCGCCGGTCGCGGGCTGTGCAGACGAGAAGCCGCCCTGCGAGGTGGCGAGGGTCGAGCCCGGCTGGGCGTCGAGCGAGGCGCCCGACGAGCCGCCGGTGAAGTAGGGCGGCTGGCCGTTGCCCGCACCGAGACCCGTCGCCGACGACGTGGTCTGGCCAGAGTGGCCGTACTGCTGCGCCTGGTTGGCGGCGTCACCGGCCGAGCCGATGTGGCCCGTGGCCGGGCCGGCCTGCGACTGCTGGCCCTGGTCGGCAGCGCCGGCAACGTTCTGGGCGCGGTCGCGCGCCTCACCCTTGGCCTCCTCCTTGGCGTTGCGCGCCTCGTCGAGCTTGTGCTGCGCCTGCTCCTTCTTGGCCGCGAGGCCCGTGTCGGGGGCGGGCGAGTTGTGGTCACGGACCTCGCCGTTGGGGCCGACCCACTGGTTCGAGGGCGCGGGCTCGTCAATCTGGCGAAGGCGCTCCTCGTCGGGGCGCGCGAGGTCGGCGGCGTGGGTAGCGGCGTCGGCGGCGACGTCACGGGCGAGGAGGCCAATGTCCTTGAGGAGCTTGCGCGCCTCCGAGTTGGTGAAGATGAGCTTGCCGAGGGTGCGGAGGTGCTCGACAGCCTGGTCGCCGTCCTGCTGCATCTGGCCCTTGTCGGTGCCAGTCGATACGTTCTTGACGTCGCTGACGCTCGGCGTGCTGACCTTCTTGGTGTGGTAGCTGCGCAGGGGAGGTCGTGCGAGCGTCAGCATGGGAAGGTCTATCCGCAAGCGAGTGGCTCGAGGCCTGCTCACAAGAAGTTTTGGAGGAGCTCGTCGTCGTTCTTCTCGACGACAATCTCGCGGAGGACGCGGATGACATCTGCAGTGAGGCAGTCCAAGTCAGTGACGAGCGTCGACGAGACGAGGAGAATGAGACGCACCGCGCGTGTCCTCGACGAGGGTCTGACCGTCCTTCGAGAGCTTGCGCTCGTCAATCGGCGAGTGGTCGATGGCGTAGTCGAGCGCCTTGACGCACTGGCTGCGAAGCGCGGGGGGGGCGCAGGGTGGCTGAGGTCAGTCTCCGTCTCGGTGCCGCACAGAACGCGAGGAGCCTGGACGCACTCGTTGGCGGGGAGCTTGCCCGCGCGGAACGCGTTGACGACGCCGAGCATCTTGACCTTGCGGTCCGTGTCGGTCGCCTTGACCTGGGGCTGCGGGTGGTCGAGGCAGCAGGAGGCAGCGAGACGGGTGCAGAGTTTCGAGGCGGAATTGCGGATTGTCGCATGTGCAGCAGGTGGATGGATGGAAGGGTGAGGGCTCGTCAGCACACAAGTCGCTGAGGTAGGCAGGCGAGAGAGGGAAGGGGACGCACGTTGGTGGGCGACGTCACGGCATTCTTGGACGGGTTCTCGCTGATCTCGCGGACGTGTTCGCCCGTAGTAGGAGCCATGCTGGGAAGTGCGAGAGTGGGAGGGAAGAGGGGGAGAGCTGCGAGAGGAAAGGGGGGGGAGCGACGCCCCGACGTCAGCCGCAATTCGACGAAAGAGAGTTGCGCGTGCGCGAGGCGAGGCGCACCTGGTGTGTGTGTGCGTGTGCTTGGGTGAGGGGGGTGGGTCTGAGTAGGGTAGTGCTCAGAGAAAGGTGGGAAGCGCAGAGAGGGGAAGAGTGCGCTGCTGTGGATGGGGGAAAGCGGAAGGGAGAGAGAGACGCTTGCCAGGTGGGGGGGGGGGGGCGAGGCCGCTCGAGCGACCGGGACAAGGGAGGCTGGGAGGGACACGTGTCCGGTGACGCGCAGGTGACGCACTGACGAACGACGAGCGATGATCGGGCCAGCCTCGACGCACGCACGCACGCAACACGCCGGTTCGAGTCTGGGCCTCCGCACTGCACCTCGCCCCTTTTCAATGCCTCTGTGCCGCAGCAGCTCGCTTGCAGGCGAGGCTTAGCTTGGATCCACGCCCGCGTCAACGTCGGGCACGCTTCGTTTCCGCAGGCTAATGCCGCAGTCGTGTCGACGTCGCTCGCGGAGAAGTCAGGCGACGGCCCCCAGCAACGCCTCGCTCGAGCCGTTCCTCGGTCGCTTTGCAGGTGGCCAGCGGCCGTACCGTCAGGAACGAAGCTGCACGGAACAGCGTGTTCGCGCTTTGTCAGCAGCCCCATCAGGATCTGCACACATTTGTCGATCCCTCGGAGCGCTGGCCAGGCTGCAGGCAAGCCCACGCCTCCCAGGAATCGACAGAGGTCCCCGTGCCTTCATAGTCTGCTTTCAGCCGCGTGTCAGGTCGCCGTGGCTGTGCACGAGAGGAGCGACAGAGCGAGGATCGCCCCGCACAGCCGCCCGCCGGAGCAGCTTGAAAGCGACACACAGGAGCGACGAGGACCGTCCTCTCCCTGCTGAACGTCGGGTCGGTCGGCCGCGAACGTGGAAGGGCTTGCTTCGCAAGTGCGAAGGTGGCACTCAACTTGCCGGTGACCGAGGAGAGACGATTGTAGCAAAGGCGCCCGTTCACGCTCGACTCGACCTTCTCAACCGTCCCGCCTCGCCCACGAGCGCACAGAGAAAGCTCAAGCGCTCAGTAACAAGTCCTCAAGCAGCTACAGGCACATCCTCAAGCAGGCTACAAGCGCATCCTCCCACGCGACACGGCAACTTCCGCACGCAGGCTCAGTCCGACTCGCTGCTCTGGTCCCCGAGGAAAGCGGCGAACTTCTTGCGCTCCTGGACCACCGAGACCGACGGGTCGCGACTTCCTCCGCTGGCGTCCGAGCCGCCGACGGACGCGCCGCGGTGGACGTGTTTGCCGTCGCGAAGGCCCGACGTCGACGGGTTGCCCGACAGGTCCTGTGGATGAGCCAGGAAACGTGAGCGCGCAGTCCAGCAACCGCAGCGTCGGCCCCAGCGACAAAGGCTAAAGGAGAGGCATGAACAGCGAGTGCGCACCTCCATCTCCTTGGCGAGGTTGCGCTTCTCGCCGACCTCCCTGGCCTTGGCCATGCTCGGCAGCTTGCCGTTCTTGACGGGAAGACCGAGGCCCTTGAGCAGACCCTCGAGGACCTCGGTGCGACGCTCGACGCTCAGCGTGCGCTCGGCGCCCGTCGCCGCGGTGAAGGCGCGCGGGCCGGCCGCGGCGGAGAGGAGTTCCTGCGCGGGGAACGGGAGCGGGGCGCACGCTGTCAGGGGCGGGGTGCAGGTGACGTGGGCACGCGAAAGGGTTTGTACCTTGAGCCTCTTGATCCTGTCCTCCTCGGCCTCGTCGCCCTTGGGCGCGTCCCCCTCCTTGGGCTCCGGGCCCTTGCGCTCCTTCGCCTTGCCACCCTCCTTCCCCTTGCCTTTGCCCTTCGCCTTCGCCTTGGTCTTCTTGCCTCCCCCATCCTCGTCGGTGCCTTCCCCGCTGCCACGGGGCTCGACGTCATGGCTCGAGTCGTCCGAGTCGGCGATGTACTCGGCGCTCTTGAACCCTCCCTTGGGCGCGCGCATGCGCGGTTTCTTCTTGTCGCCGCCGCCGTCCTTCTTCGAGGTGGAGCTCGTCGAGCTCGCGCGCTTCTTGCCCTTGGTCTTCGGGGCGGGCGAGCCAGAGCCAGAGTCGGAGCCGGATGCGCGCGACGAGACCTCGTCGTCCTCGTCGTCCTCGTCGTCTGAAGCGGGGCGCTTGCCGCGACGCTTCTTGAGCTCCTTGGGCGCGGGCTCAGGCTCGGGCGAGAAGTCGGAGATGCCCCCGTCAGAATCGTCTCCGGCCGCAGCGCCGCCGAGACCGCCCATGACCTCGGGGTCGAGGACAAACCTCTGTGGACCAGCACGGTAATTTGAGTCGTCCCAAAGGAGATCTGAAGTGAGCAGCGCACCGAGAAGTTGCGCTCGGCGGCACGGTCATACTTGGTCTTGGGCGCGGGGGCAGGCTCGTTCTCCGCGCCGCTGACGTCGCCCTTCTTCTTCTTGACCGCAGAAGTCTTGCGCTTCTTTTTGGGCGACGGCGAACCCTCGTCGTCCTCATCGGCGTTGGCGTTCTGAGAGGAGCGAGCGGGGAGCGAGTGGGGAGGTCGGGGTCAGCTCTCTCCGAGTCCTGCAGGGACGCAGAGCGAGGTGAGCAGGGCGCACGACGAGCTCCTCCCATTGAGCCGCAGCCTCCTGCTTCAGCCCGCCCTTCTTCCACTCATCGTCGGCGCACTCCCACCCCTCGCGCTCCTTCAACAACAGCCGCAGCTTGCTCGCCGTGACGCCCTCGAGGGTGCGTTCGCGTTCAGCGGCGCGGTAGATGCGCTTGAGCGAGGGCAGCTTGGGCGCCATCCGGCAGCTCGGCGCTGGGTCGAAGCGAAGGGTGCGAGCGAGAGAGCAGCCTGCGACGCGACGCGCAGCAAAGTCAACGTCGATTCACACTCGCTTGGGGACGCAGCTAGGCTCTTTCAGGCTCTCTGATGGGCTTGCAGCTCGCTCGGTCGCCTCCCCTGACCAGGCGAGCCAGGTCCACGAGGCGAGAGCCGGAAAATCGAGGTCTCACACGAGGTGGACGACGAGGTGGTTGGGCGCTGTGGGCGCTGGCCTACCCATGGTTTGATGTGAGTGATAACACGTCGCAAGTGACATCCGGCGCTCTGATGGACCCGGGGGTGTCTGGCGTCGTCGCCCCGAGAGCGCTCTCCACCCGCGGTGCGCGATCTCCTCACTCTCCCTCAACTCGCTCTCTTCGCTCGACATGGCCGGTCGTCAGTCCTTTGCCGAGCTCGCGCAGAGGTTCGTGCAGCAGCGCGCCCGCCAGGGCTTCAGCGGAGGTGGCGGGCCTCGTCCCGGAGGCGGCAACGGCGGAGGTCCCAGCCTCGGGCAGGCTCTCGGGGGCGCAGGCGGGCTCGTCCTCCTGGCCGTCGGTGGCCTCGCCATCAACTCGTCCCTCTTCAACGGTGCGCACCACCGGGTCCTCCCCCCTTCCCAGAGGAGGACGGCCTGACGAGGTCGAGGGAGACTCGCCTCAGTCGCTGACCATCGCTCGCTCTCTGCCACCTCTTGCTGCCCTGCCTGCACCGTACAGTCGATGGTGGTCACCGCGCAATCAAGTACACGCGCTTGAACGGTGTCACCGAGGAGGTGTTCAACGAGGGAACCCACATCGCTGTGCGTCCCCCCCCCCCTCCCCCCCTCTTCATCACTTCCGGAAGCAGCCTGACCCTTGAATGCGCGACTGCAGATCCCCTGGTTTGAGACGCCAGTCATCTACGACGTCCGTTCCAAGCCGCGAAGCATCGCCTCGCTCACCGGCACCAAGGGTGCGCCCCTCCCCGTGCTCCCTCTCTCTTATTCTCGGGTGTTGGCTGACCGCGTCGCATGTCCGATCCACAGACTTGCAGATGGTCAACATCACTTGCCGTGTCCTGTGCCGGCCACGAGTGGACGCCCTCGCCAAGATCTACACCGAGCTTGGCGCCAACTACGACGAGGTGGTGCTCCCGAGCATCGTCAACGAGGTCCTCAAGAGCGTCGTCGCCCAGTTCAACGCTTCGTGCGCCCCTCTCCCTCCCTGTTTATTGCCCTCTCAGCACGCACATGCTAACGTGTGTCTCCCGACCCGCAGGCAACTCGTCACGCAGCGCGAGATGGTCTCCAAGCTCGTGCGCGACAACCTCGAGCGCCGCGCGTCGCGCTTCAACCTCATCCTCGACGACGTCTCGATCACGCACGTCACCTTCTCGCCCGCCTTCAGCGAGGCCGTCGAGGCCAAGCAGATCGCGCAGCAGACGGCTCAGCGCGCCGCGTACCTCGTCGACCAGGCCCTGCAGGAGAAGCAGAGCATCATCGTCAAGGCCCAGGGTGAGGCCCGCAGTGCCGAGCTCATCGGTGAGGCGGTCAAGCAGAACAAGGGGTGCGTCCACCTTCGCTGTTCCCGTCCCCTCCTGTCCAGGGTCCAGGGTCCAGGGTCTGCTCACTCGCCCGCAAGAGTGCCCGTGCTGACGCTGCCCGGGATCGCCACGCAGCTTCCTCGAGCTGCGCAAGATGGAGGCCGCGCGCGACATCGCGGGCCTCGTCAGCAACTCGGGCAACAAGCTCATGCTCGACTCGGACGCCCTCTTGCTCAACCGTGCGTCGTCGGCCTCTCTGGCCCTTTTCTCCCTTTCCCAGCTGACACACTTGGTGTCGTGCGGACTGCAGTGCAGGACGGCAACCGGGAGCACGCCGCGAGGAAGTAAAGCGTCGCGGAGCGAGCTGTCGTCCTCTGTACCACCACCCCCGTCCCCCTCCCGAGGCTGCAAGTCTTTCCCAGACTCCTCTTTCTCTCCGGAACGAGAGAGAGAGAAAGCTTGGCTTCGCAGTCGCTACTTTGAGGAAATCGATGAGACGGGTACACGGGGCGAGTGAGTTCGGGGAGCACTTTGACGCGAGCGAGGAACGGACGACGGGTGCACTACGACACGATTTGGGGGAAGAGGGATCCGGGGACGAGGACTAGGACGAGACGACGCGCGGGCTTGGGCAGGGGTAAGGAAGGGTGCGGGGAAGAAAGGAGGGAAAGGAGACAGGGGAAGAGGGAACGAAGCGCGGGGAGACGCGCTTAGTCTGCGAGGTGCACCGGCGGGGAGAGGGTCAGATTGAGCGCACGGCGGGAAAGTGAAAGGACGAGCGAAGACGCACATCCGCCGCCGTAGCCGCCCTGGCCGCCCTGCTGGTCTGCGAGTCGGGCGGGAGAGGCAAGGGTCAGTCATCGCTTGCTCGCCGAGGCCCGCATGGTGCAAAGTTTCGCGAGCCAAGGGTCGGAGGAAAAAAAGGAAGCGCGAGTCACAGCCGCCGTAGGCGCCGTCGTCTGATGACGACGAGAAAGTGAGGGGTACACAGAGGTCGGGGGTGGGGGGAGTCAGTCGCTCTCGTCGTCGACGGTCGGGCGAGAGAAGCTCAAGTCGCAGCGTCGGGAGGGGGCGACCGCACCGCGCACGCGCGCGCATGCTCATGCTCAACACGAGGAGAAAGGAGACGCACAGCCCTGGCCCTGACCGCCGTAAGGCGCGCCGGAGCCGTAGTTGCCGGCGTCGGCTGCACGAGAAGGGAGAATGGACGCGAACACGAAAGAGTCGCGACACGGTCGGTCCACAGTCGCACCAGCAGGAAGAGTCCCAGTCGCACCCGGACCAGGAACAGGAAAGGAGAAAAGAGAAGGCACGCACCAGGAGCCGGCGCCGAGCCGTACGAGTCCTGGCCCTGCGCGGGGTAGCCGCCCTGAGCCTGGCCGCCGTAGCCGCCACCGTAGCCCTGCTGGCCACCGTAGCCGCCGCCGTAGCCGCCCTGGCCGCCGTAGGCCTGCTGGCCGCCGTAGCCGCCCTGGCCACCGCCGTAGCCGCCCTGGCCGCCGTCTGGAGGCGCCTCGGAGCCAGTCAGCATCGCCGCAAGGTGCGCAACCGGGAGAGAGGACGCACAGCCGCCCTGGCCGCCGTATCCGCCGCCACCGTAGCCGCCCTGGCCACCGTAGCCCGAGCCGCCACCGTATCCGCCGCCGTAGCCACCTCCACCACCGCCGGTGCGCTGGTTGGCGATGTTGACGCGGAGGCGACGGCCGTCTGCAAATAAGCGACGTCACGAGTCAGTGCACTGTGCGAGAGAGGAAAAGGAGGAGGTGAGAGAGGGACGCACCCTGAAGAGACCAAGCCCGAGGCGAGGCAAGGAGGCAAGGCGAGCATCACCGCGGTTCACCGAGCGCGTTGACGAGGCCAATAATTTGCGAGAACCGGACCGAGGCGCGCGCACGAACGTGGACGAGACGCAGGACCGAGACCGAGACGGATGACCGGGAGGCGTGCGCGCAGAGAAAGGAAGAGACGAGGGAGAAAGGGGGCGAGGGAGGCAACAGTCAGACGGAACCGGACCGGGAGGTTGGTGATGATGATGATGGCGATGGAGTGGGGACACCTCCGTGCGCGGTCGCAACGCCCTCCAGGACACGCCGCGCACCGCTCGCTGCTTCCCGGAAAGATGCGCAAAGGCCGATCCGGAAAGCAGCCTCTCGACGACGCCCACACGCACACACACACACGGGGCAAGGGGAAAAGAGGTAGGAGAGGAATCCCTGTCGCCGTTGAGCAGACTGATCGGGGGGTCAAGACGCACGAGCTCCTGGTCGTTCATGGCCTGGATGGCAGCGTCAGCCGACGACTGGTCGGCAAAGGTGACAAAGCCGAAGCCGCGCGAGCGACCCGTGCCCGGCTCACTGTGTGACGTGTCTGAAGAGTCAGTTGCGCGGCTCGTGGGGCTGCGAGCGGACAGCGCGGGCGCGCGATGGTGCGGGGACCAAGGAGGGGTCGCCTGACGCTCGGCCCGCGCGCCTGTGGTGCTGGCAAGCGCTAGGAGGCAGGGGGACGCACGTCATGACGATGCAGTCGACAATCTGGCCGAACTGCTGGAACGCATCACGGAGAGTGTCGTTGTTGCTGCAGGGCGAGCGTGAGCCAAAGAGGGACGAGCACGAGTGGGTCAGCACGCCTTTCCATCGCAAGGGCCGCTCAACTGGTGAGGGTGTGCAGACTCACGTGCCCCTGTGTATCGAGAGAAGGAGAGGCAGAGACAAGCAGGCACAGCAAAGCAACCCGGGGAGGAGAGTGATGCAAGCGAGCGTTAGTGGAGGGCGCGCGGTGGGCACCTGACCCCAGGGTCACTGTGGACGCACCACGAGAGGTTACCGCTGTGTGACGAGACAGGTTCGGTCAGCGAGGTGAGTTGCACGATACAGGGACCCGCGCAGTGCCCCTAGAGGCCGTCGTGCGTCGATGGGCCGAGGGGCGTGGGAGCAGCACCCCCCCGCACGAAGGGGAGACGGGCGAGCGCGCACCAGTAGATCTTGGCAGCCGACACTGATGGGGTGCAGCAGGGGTCAGTCGACGCTCTTGCCGAGCTCTAGTAAGCCACGCACTGTTTGAGAGAAGGTTGGTGAGAGGAGGAGGAGGAGGAGGGGAGTGCGTCGTGGTCGAGCTCTCCTCCGCCCCAAGTCCGCCCTCGAACAACGTCCTTCTGCTCGCGCTTGCAGCTCGGCCTCCAGGCTTGACTTTGCCCTCCGTATCATGGTCTCTCTGACCACACGAATCCCTGCACTCTGCCTTCTGCCCTCCTCCTGCGCTTGCTCCCGCTCTGCTGCCGTCGGCTCGCACCTCTAGTCGTCTCGGCGCGAGTCTGTCGATCGCTGGCATTCCTTCGACTCTCCGGCTCCTGTTTGCTACGATGCCCGCAGCCTAGCTTGTGTCGCGTGCGCCCCCAGGCCAGGCGGCGCTGCGGGCGCACCGGTCACGACCGCCTCTCACGACCGAAGCTGTCCTCGCAAGCGCCGCTTCCTGCACGCCCACAGTTTTGTCTGTCCCTCGAGGTCGTGCTGATCCCCTCTTGCGATGCCTTCCCGTGTCGCGTTCCATCCGCGCGGGGCTGTTGCTGGAGTTCGCCGCGGACCGAGCGGCCCGTCCAGTCTTCTCAGGCGACGTACAACTCCGCCGCCGGGCTGTCTTTGCTGTTTCGAGCGGACCCACCCCTCGTCGCCTTTCTGCTCCCGACAAGGTCGACGATGCGTCGTCGCAGGTCGTCTACATTGATTGGCCTCTGCACTCGGTCGCCAGTCTCCTGCAGGGCCGCGCGATCCTTCGTCAGTACGAGGTCCGGCATCAGCAGGCTCGTTCAGGTGCGGCCACGTCTCGGTGTCTTATCCTGCCCGTTTCGAAAGTGCGCGTGCTCCGCCGCTCGGCGCACGAGCTGAATGCTCGACACCGTCCTCGCTGTGCGCCGCGCTGGTCGCGCCGACGCCTCCTTTCTGTAGGTCCGGTGCTCCACTTTGAGTATCGCCCCGCAACCGAGCGTCTTGTGCTTCGCTGCACGCGGCGGTGGCCTGTCGTCGCGTAGTGAGTTGTTGTGGCGAGCGCGGTTTTGACCTTGGCCTGCGGGAGGGGTGCGCGCGCGCGCGGCGGGTGGCGCGGCGGGCGAGAGTCCCGGCCGGGCGGCCTCTCCCTCGTTCTTCATCCCACCCGCCAGCTCATACACGACCTCAGGCAGCTCTCGTCGCGCCTGGCACCGCACTCAAGCACACATCAGCACCCCTCCAAGTTAGCTCCTCCACGCCCACACACCCATCTCGCCTTTCCCACTTCCCATCCGCACCCTCTTTCTTCGTCGACCTCTCCCGCTCGTCATGTCGCTCTTCCAGCTCCCGGCCGACTGCCAGAAGCGTGGCAGGGACGACTTGGACCACGACGTGTCGCCCGCCAAGCGCTCAAAGGTGAGTGTGCACCTCTCCCTCTCCTCCACCAGAGGCGCTGCACCTCCCGGCTTGTCAGGTCTCACCTGCCAAGTCGGGCAACCGGGTCCCTCCCTTCCCTTCTGCGCGCCCCTTCATGCACCAGTCTGACGCTGATCTTCTGCCCTTGCCTCGGCCCAATCTCTCACCTCCCGGAGACCTTCGCTGTCGTCGAGCCCCCTGTGACCCTCCCGCCTCACGTGCCGACAGCCTTCGGGACGACCCTCGCGCAGCAGCAGCAGCGCGCGCTCGAGGCCATGGTGGGAGGGGCGCTCGACCGCGACGACGTCGAGATGGACACGGACGGCGCCGACCCGAATCTCACGTCCAATCCGACGCACCCGTGGAACGCGACTTGGGCGCCAGGCATGGCTTCGAGCCGCTCGCTCTCGGGCTCGTCCTGCGCCAGCTCGTCCATGCCGACGACGCCGCTCGACCTGCCGTACAACGAGCAGTGGATGCCGAATGGCACGGCGCAGGCAGTCCCCGTCGGCCAGCAGCAACAGCAGCACAAGGCGGCGTACCCCTCGTCGTCCAACCCGACCTCTTTCACCGACATGAACGGCGCGACGACCTTCTTCTCGTCGTCGCCGCCGCTGTCGCTGTACCCTCCGCCCCCGCCGACCCCGACCGGGGGCAGCTTCACCCACAGCAACCCGATGGACGCGCTCCCCTTCCCGACGCACGCCTGGTCCGCCATGCACGGCCACCAGCAGCAGCAGCAGCAGCAGCAGCAGGCCCAGAGCCCGACCAAGGCGTCCGGCGTCCTCCGCATGGAGCCCTCGATGGGGGCCGGCGCGGCCGTCCCGCAGGACGAGGCCGTGCGCGAGCTCGAGCTGCCCGTCTACGGTTGGGACGTCCCCCGCCAGGCCTCGACGCTCAACATGGGGTCGCACATGATCTGAATCGCACGCCCCCCACGAGCGTGCGGTCGGGTTGCGGCGGCGGCGGCGGGGAGGGGAGGCCGCGGCGCGGCGTTGAGGCGGTTCGAGGCGTGGATGCTCGCGTGAGTGGAGCACGACTCGCTCGTGCTCTGCTCGCCAGTCATCCGCCGCTCGCCTTCTCCCCGCCTCACCTCCGCTCGCCTCGTCCCATCCGTCCTGCGCCTCCTCCCTTCCTCACCTCTCCCAACATCATCGTCCCCCTCATCCCGCCCTCGCCCGGAGCGACTGTCCCTCGCTAGGCAACACCTCAAATCGACCGCGCCGCAGGCCGTCGCTGCCGTCTCCCCCTTCCCCGTCCTTCGTCCGCGCCTGTTGTCGTCCCACCCTGTCCTTTCTCTCCTCGTCGTCGGCCGCGTCGCCCTCCACTTGCCCAGCCCGCATTCACAAACCATCATCACACCATCCTGCATCGCCTCAACGTGTACACTGCGCCTCCAGTCCGTCTCAAAAAGCGGCCCGTCGCCGCCCTTTTCGTGCTCTCAGTCCCCGTCGTGCCCCAGGTCCTTTCTCCCCTCGTTTCGCCTCCATTCTGTGCGGTGTAATTGCCTTTGCTCTCTCCCAGCTCCCAGGATGCGTCGGGTCTTCGCAGCACCGCTCCACGAGTCACACGAGGAGCGCCCGCCCTCAGTCTCGAGGGCTGCGGTTCGAGAATGTCGCGAGCGGTCACCGTCGTGATTCGCGCTCGATTGCTTGCTCTGGTTTGTCTGCACTGGCTCTTCAGCTGCTTCGGGCTGTCCGGGATGCGGTGCGATGCGAAGTCGCCTGAGCGAACAGGAGCGCCCTCGAGACGGCCGACCTCCTCGAGGGGAAGAAGGGGTTCCGCTCGAGAGAGCCTTTCTCACGAGGGTCCCCCTCTTTCTCCGCATGGCTCTCGCGCGAGGCGACCCGCGCCGCGCTCAGTTGCGAAACGAGGCGGTGATAACTGCATCATGCGAGACCCCAGCGCTACCTACCAGTCGACCCCCGCTCCTGCTTCCCTACGCAAGTTTCTTCTTGGCGTCCTCGATGGCGTCCTCAAACTCGTTGAGGTGCTCGAGCGTCTTGAACCGCACGCGGTACAGGACGGGCTTGGCCTCGGCGTCAAAGCCGGTGAAGGTCGCAAAGACCTTCTCCTTCTTGATGCTGAAGGCCGGGAAGAGGGAGAAGTTCTGCGGGGGACGTCGCGCCGGGTCAGTCCACTGCCAGAAGGCCGAGAGCGAGGGAGCCGAGAGAGCGACCACGCACGATGAGCACGTTGCCGTTGGTGTCGTTCCTCGCGAGCAACCTGAGCTTGCCCTCGCCCTCGCGCTCCTTGACCTGCACATTCGCGACGCCGAGCTCCTTGGCGCCGTCGCCGCCGCTCAGGCGCCACACCTTGCCCCTCACGCTGTGCAGCGCCACCTCGCCCTCCTCGCCCTCTCCCGGCGCCGCGAACGGGTTCGCCCCGGGCGTCTGTGCCCGCGAGTCCGTCCCCGAGTCGACCGACGCCGGCGCAGACGTGTCCGTGTTGCCGCCGGCCGGGGTCGGCGCCGTCGAGGCCGTGAACGAAAAGGCCGGCGCGGCAGGAGCTGCGGCGGCGGCCGAGTTCGACGTGTCAGGCGCCGCGGCCGCCGTCGTCGTCGCAGCTCCAAACGAGAACCCGAGCGTCTTCTTGGCCGGCTCGTTCTTGTCGCCCGAGCCCGAGCCCGACCCGCTGATCGAGCTGCCGAACCCAAAGCCCGTGTTGCGCGCCGCGCCCGCCGCGAGGCCGATCGCCTTGTCCTTGTCCTTGCCCTGGAGCGCCGCGCCAAAGCTGAACGACGGCGGCGTCGACGCGCCGAACGAGCTCGCGATCGGCGGAGACGACGACGGCTTGACCATGAACGAGTTGGACGAGGCAGGGGTCGTGCTGCTGGCGAAGGGGTTCGTCGCGGCGCTGCCGAACGCAAAGGCAGAGGTAGGTGCCGCAGGCGCAGAGGTCGTAGAGGGCGTCGACGCTGCGCCGAAAGCGAAAGGCGAGCTGCTCGACCCGAACGAGAACGCCGGCTTGGGCGCGGCCGCCTCGTCCGCCTTCTTCTCCTCCTCCTTCTTCTCCTCAGGCCCTTTCTCCTTCTCCTCCTTCTTCTCCTTCGCGTCCTCGCCCTCGCCCTCGCCCTCCTTGTCCCCCTTGGCAACCTTGCCAAACGCCGCTCCAAACGAGAAGCCGCCCTTGGGCTTGGCGGCAGCCGCAGCCGCCGCGTCCTTGTCCGGGCTCGTCGGCGGGCTCACGCTCTGCCCAAAGCGGAGCGGGCTCGGCTTGGACGGCGGATTGGTCAGCTTGGCGGGCGCCATCTTTGGCGCCGACGGCGGCTTGAGCTCGTCGCGCGCCTTGGCCGGTGCAGGCTGCGCCGATGCCGGGGCGGAAGTCGAGGGAGGAGTGGTGGTGGTGGTGGACGAGGGAGAGGCGGTCGGGACGGAAGCGGCGGCCGGGAAGGTGAACGAGCTCTTCTCGGCGTAAGGGTCGGCGGGGGCGTCCGCCTTGAAGACGAAGCCGCCCGCCGCCGGCGCGCTCGACGACGACGAGGACGAGGAGGCCGGAGTGCTCTTGACCGTGTTGCCGGCAAAGGAGAACGCCGCCGGTGGCGCAGGCGCCTTCTTGGGGGCCTCAGCCTCCTCCGACAGGTCGGCGATGGGCACAGGCTTGGGCGGGTTCTTGAAAATGTCGGGGATACCGTCGCCGGCGGCCTCGGACGAAGCCTCCGGGGTGAGGTCGGCAATGGGGACTGGCTTAGGCGGGTTCTTGAAGATGTCGGGGATCTCGAAGCCTGACGCGGCTGCTTGGTCCGGGTCGGTCAAGTCGGCGATCGGGACGGGCTTTGGCGGGTTCTTGAAGATATCCGGGATCTCGAACGCGGGCGGCTGCGCAGCCTCCTTGGGCTTGTCCTGCGACGAGCCGTTCTTGCGCCCCTCCGCATCGTCAAACTCGCCCTGCACTTTTGCGCGGTGCTCAACGTACTTGGCCCGCAGTTTCTCGAGCACGCCGTCACCCGCGAGGTCAACAAAGGGGTCTTTGTCGACGCGCTCGGACAGGGCGTCGAGGAGCGAGACGTTGAGGGCGCGAAGGGCGGTGAAGTACTGGAGCGCGGGCGACTGTCCTGCCGGCTTGGGCGCGGGCGGAGTGGCCGTCGCGCCGAAGGAGAACGAAGGCGTAGAGGGCGCGGGAGCGGAGGAGGAGGAGGAGGAGGAGGCAGGAGCAGGAGGAGCCGGGGCGGAGAAGGAGCTCGTCTTGCCAAACGAGAAGGACGGGGTCGAGGACGAGCCGTTGATGGTCGACGATACGCCGCCGCCAAAGGCCGCGAAGGGGTTCGCTGCAGGTGCCGGCGCGCTGGGGTTGGAACCGCTCGAGCCGCCGAGTGCGGCGAAGGGATTGGGCGCCGCGATGCCGCCGAAGAGCGACGGTTTCTGGGTGCGGTCGGCGTCAGCATGCCTCGGGCGGGGGTGCGCAGGCGCGAACGAGGTCACTGACGGGTGCACCGGGAGCAGGCGGAGCTGCAGCGCCAGCTGGAGCCTTGCGCTTGGGGAGGCCACGGATCCTGCGGGACACAGAGAGTGAGTGAGCGAGGCGCCACCCGCGACGGCGACGGATGACGCGAGGAGGCCAGAGGAGGGACGCACTTGCGGCCAGCGAGAGCAGACTCTGAGGCCTTCCTGAATTCTCCCTCGCCTCCCTGCTAGCGAAAGAGGGGCGAGTGTGCGGGGTCAGCAGGCGGTGAGGCGGGGCAAGGGGGAGAGGGGGAGGGACGCGCCTCGTCTGAGCGTTCGTCTTCGTCGACGTTGTTCTGCGTGAGCTGCTTCTCGGCACCGCGCTTTGCCATCCTGGAGCTGTCGAGGGGTTGTGGTCCGAGAGCAAGAGGGTCGACTCGCGCGGAGAGCAGAGGACCGTTTAGCTCTCTTCCTCGCGTCTCTTGGGGCATATCTAGTGGGGTCTGCACGAGTGCCGTGCACCCTTGGACATTGCCTCGAGGCGCCTCTGTCATCCAGGCTCCGCTGCGCTCGCTGCCGACGTCTCGCTGTGCTCTCGTCGACGTCTCGCGCGGCCGCTCTCACGCTGCATGTAGCTCCCAGTTTACTGCATCTGAAGTGCGCAGGAGAGACGGCATAACGTAGCACTGCACCTACGAGGCTCACATGGCGCGCCCCCGCGCCCCTCCCAGCTTGAACCCGCCCGCCCGCTTCTGCTCAGCACCTTTCTGCCCCTCGCGCTCCCGCCTCGCCCGCCGCGACTCCTCCAGCAACTCCCACACCGCCATCGCCGTCCGAGCCACGTCGCCGTCCTTACCCACCCCGCGGCGCACCTCCCGCAACGCAGCCTCGACGCGCGCCTGGTCCTCGGGGTCCCGCTGCGCGGCCCTGGCGCCTGCCGCCCCCGCCCCGCGAGGTCGCACCACTCCGGGCGCCTGCACACCCTGCAGTGCAGTCATGTCGCGCGCGCGCCGCGCAGCCCCGGCACCTGCGGCCCAGCGAGGCTCGTGCGCCGCTCTGGGGAGCGCAGGGTCGACCCCTGGGCGCAAGGAATCCGCACGCAAGGTGTCAGTGCTCCCGCGCGGAAGAGTGCTTAGCGCAAGAAGAGTGCGTAGCGCAAGAAGGCGACGGACGCACCGTAGACTGGCCCAGCGACTCTCGGCCTTGCCCTCGCCTGTCCCGCCGCCGCACCCGCCCCTCCAGCAACCAGCGCCTGTGCGGCCCGTCTCCCCATCGCCCGCGGGCCCATCCTCCCGTCCCCGGGCACGAGCGCCAGGCTCTCCGCTGTGAGGCGGTGCCTCGAGCTCGCATGCGCAGGTGAGGGCG
Organism: Rhodotorula diobovata; assembly: GCA_006352295.1. NCBI lineage: Eukaryota > Fungi > Basidiomycota > Microbotryomycetes > Sporidiobolales > Sporidiobolaceae > Rhodotorula > Rhodotorula diobovata. The sequence continues at coordinate 48,449 of SOZI01000016.1, read as the reverse complement.
ACGCCGTGTGCTCCGGGTTGACGAGCGGCGAGGTCGGGAAGTAGGGTGGTGGCGGGGTGGGGGTGCGCCCTGAGCCTGAGGAGGACAGAGAAGAGGAAGGGGTCTCTGTGCTCGAGGGAGGAGAGGCGACGAGCCGTCCTGGCCCTGGGACTTGCAGCTGCGCAGTGAGCGCGTCGAGGCGGTCAAGGAGCGCCGAGACCTGCGACGAGTGCGCGTGCGACGAGTGCTCGACGAGCTGTGCGGTCGTCGGGGTCAGAGCTGTCGGCGCCGAGAGCAGGGACTGGGAGGTGGAAAAACGCACGTTGACCAATTTGGCGAGCGTGCGCGTGAGCTTGCGGTTCTTCTCCTCCGAGGCCGCAAGGTCTGCTTGGCGGGCACGGTCTGTCAGCTCCTCTCGATTCCCTTCCCCAGGTGAGAGATAGCGAGACTGACGCTGTGTCTGTGCGAGCACGCGTTCCTCAAGGTCGAGGAAAAGCTGCACGGCCGGGTCAGCGCTCGTGCGAGTGGAGAGGGATTGAGGCGGTGGGCGCACCGCTTGCAGCCGCCTCCTGCGCTCACGCCTTCGCGCCTCGCTGCGCTCCTCATCACCATCGCTCGAGCTCCGCTCGCTGGCGCGGCGAGGCTCGGGAGTCGCGTACTCGGCGCGGTAGTCCTGCGTCGCCAGGCAGCGAGTCAGCGGTCTGTCGTCACTCTGTCCGTGGGACACGAGATAAGACGTACCGCACTAGGCGGGACGGGCGAAAGAGTCGGACGGGCGTCTCGAGGCGAGTGACGGTACCGGCGAGGCGCCGACGAGTTGGAGGAGAACTTGCTCGTGAGGTTGACGGGCTGAGCTGGGAGACGTGGCGTGCTGCCACGGCTCGATTGACCTTCCCCGCGAACGTGCAGGTGGGCCTACGAACGTGGCAGATGAGCTAGAGGTGCGAGCTCGAGCGGCACCGAGGATGCTCACCTTGTCCTGCCTCGTCGAAGGTCGACTGCCACCCGACCTCTCCTCTTCGTCGCGCGACCAGCCCTCCCAGTCCCCGGCGCCGTGCGCAGGAACGCCAAGAGCCGCCAGTTCCCGCTGCAGCTCGTTTGCGAGGCGCTCTTCCTCCTCGAGGGTGCGTGCGAGCTCCTCCTGCTCGGCAGAGGGATCCAGACGGGCGGCGTTGAGGTGCTCGAGCCACTCGATCTGTGGTCGAGAAGGTTGTGTGTGTTGTCAGTCTGCGGTTCGGCTCGGCGGGCGAGGAAAGCCGGGCGCACCTTTTCAAGGAGCCTTTCCTCGTCGAGCGTCAGCGCCCTCCCCTCGCGCTCCGCCATCTGCAGCACATCCTCCCTCAGCATCTCAAGCTCCCGCGCCGCCTCTCTCGACCTCGCCAAGTCTCCCTCCAACCCCTCCTGCCCGCCGCTCAACACAGCGCGCACAAACTCGAGCCGGTCGCGCATGACGCCGAGCTCGAGCGCGTGCTGCGCCTGCATGCGGACCGTCGAAGGCGGCGAAGGCGGCTCGTAGGCCTCTGTAGGCGGGCGTGCGGGCCAGGCCGAGCCCGAGGGCGAGGGGCTGCGGCCCCAGTCGTCGGGACCGGCGTGCGGCGGGAGCTCCTCGAGGACGGGGTGCACGCGGACGTCCGAGTTGAAGGAGCGCATCCAGTGCGAGTCCTTCTTCCGTTGGTCGTCGGCGGGCGAAGCGAGGTTGCGAGACGCCGCAAACGGCGGTGCGTGCCGCAACGGGGAGACGGAAGTCGGTGGCGAGGTTGCCTGACGGCGAGGCGAAGTCCTCGACGAGCGACTCGAGGCTGCAGGGCTGACGTCCACGTCGGGCAGGTCGGAGAGGGTCGACGAGCGACGGTACGCGCCCGAGTGAGCGTTCCTGCGCGGTCGAGGACGCTTGTCAGCGGTCGGGCCGCTGAACGGACAAGCCCAAGAGGGCCGAGAGTACGCACTTGAGCTTCAGCGTCCACAGCGCCCCGTCGAGCTCCTGCATCCCTGCAAAGTACAGCCTCTCGCCGCCCCGCAGCTCGACAAAATAAGGTTCGAACCCGTCCCTCGTGTGCTTCAAAACTCGCTGGACGTGCACGAGGTCGGCAACGGCAAACACGGCAACAGGGTCGTCGTGATCGATCAGGTAGAGGTGCGACGGGGTGAGAACGGCGAACGTCGGGTGCCACAGGTCGGGGAACGAGAGAAGCCCGTCGGTGACTGGTCGGTCGAGGGGCGGGAGGAGGAGCCAATCCTGCGTGTGTGGGTCTGCGGATCAGCGGCGGGTTCAGATCCATACCGGAGGACAGAAACGCACCTGCATGAGGATCTCGTCCGTGCGCATCTGAGGCGTCTGCTGCTCAGGTCTCCCCGCCGGTGACCGTCTCCCCGACCGCAACCCCTCCGTCGCCTCCTCCCACCCCCACGAGCTCCTCACCGTCTCGGCCTTCTCGTCTCGCGAGCTCGGCGACTCGCGCAGAGCGCCGTCGGTACCACGCTCCGCCTCCCGCCGCTGGCGCTCCCACTCGAGCAGCTGCCCGCGACTCGGCGGGCCCGCGCGCTGCACGGGCGCTGGCATCGCGTGGGCGTGCGCGCCAGTGGAGGTCGAGAGCGGCTGGGCCTCGTTGAGGACCGTGCGGTCGCTCGAGCGCGACGGCGTCATTGCGTTGGCAGCGGCAGCGGCAGCGGCGGGGCCGACGTAGCTGAAGCCATCGTGCCAGGGACGGGGGCTGTACGCCGCTTCCGAATCGTACGAGATGGGCGCATTGGCTTGCGGAGGCGTGTAGACGCGGTTCGGGTCGTGAAGGTGAGGGCGAGGGTGAGGAAGGAGCTCGCTCGAGGCAGGCGGCGAGTGGAAGGGCTGAAGCGGCGGAGACGGATGGAGAGTCGGCGCCCTGGAGGGGACAGGGAGTGATGTACGAGGAGCGGAGGCGGAGCTCGCGAAGGGCTGGCCGGAAGGCGGCGAACGAGGAGACGGTGCGGCGGTGAGCGCGGGTTCGGTCGCGGCGGCGGCCGTCGCCCGCGCTGCCCGCTGCGCCTTCAGCCTGTCCATCAGGCCGCCGGCCATCGCAGGCGGAGCGGGCCTGTTCATCGACGGCGGCACCGGCGCTGGGTGAGGGGGAGGGACGGCGGCGGCGCGAGGAGGCCCGTGAGACGGCTCGGCATAGGTGGCCTGGATGTCACGGCTGAGGGGCGGTCGTGTTGCGTCTTCATACGTCGGCGGAGTGGTGGGTGCGGGCTGCTGCTCAAAGCGGGCTGGACGCGCTGGCTCCACCACAACCGGCGCACCTCGCCCCGCTGCCCTTCCCGCCCCCGACGCCGCACTCGAAGGGACCGACGGCGCGTACACCCCTCCCTCCGGCGAGTGTACCCGCAGACTCGGCGCGCCCTCGTCCGCCGTGAGGAACGACCCTGCGTCCGACTCGGCGTCGTCACGGTCGCGGGCAGGCGCGTCGGGCCCGGTGGGGCGTGCCCAGAGGCTACGCACGCCGGGGATCTGGCCGTAGGCGTTTGCTGCACGGCTCCACATCGGTGAAGGAGGCTGTCGAGGACGCCGGAGGGACGGGGAGGGGCTCGGTGATGAAGAGGAGGGGAGGACAAGGGAGGAGGGCCTCGCGCTCGTCAAGCGAAGAGCACCGGGGAATGAGCACAGAGACAGGAATGCTGAGCAAGAGGCAAGAGGCAGGAGCACCTCCCCGAAGCCTCTGCGTCAACCTCGGGAGGTGTGACGAGAGCCGGACGAGGCGACGCGGCCGCGTCTGGCTCGGACGGACGGAGGGGGCGCGAGCGAGCCGATGAGCGCAGGAGCAGGGCAACATGTCGAGAGAGTCCCGAGAGAGCCTGTGATGAGATGCACGCGCCGTCTGGCATGCATGGCATGGAGGCGAAGGCAGTTCCAGGAGTGTGACCGGGCGGGGCGCCGGCGCGCGGAACTTGGCTCCCTCCTCGCTTCGCGACGCAGAATCGGGTGTGAGGCGGAGAATGCGACAGGCGCGATGCAGGGTAAGCGAAGACAAGGGGTATCACAACACACGAGGTCCACATGGGAATGCCGCAACAACGAGAACCCTAAGCCATCGGGGTCCGACTAACCGCCAAACAGCCTCCTGCGCTCCTCGACACTGTGCAAAGCCCACCTCTCCGCCTCTGCCGTCTCCCCATCCCCCGTCGCACCCTCGCCCTCCTGGTCCTCCTCTGCGATCCCCCCGGGCGCGGGCGGGCGAGCGACAAGCCCGAGCCCGACCCCGAGCGGCATCCCCATCGCGCGGCTCTCCCGCCGCGACTTCTTGCTCCCCTTAACCGCGTCCTTGTCGCCGACGTTCATCGCTGGTGGCGCCGCGACAGCAGGCGGGCCTTCGAGCCCCGCGAGGGCCGCGCGGAACTCTGCGCCGAGGCTCAGACGCGAGGGGTCGGCGTCGGCGTCGGCGTCGGGTTGTGCTGCTGCGGCCGACGGCGTTGGTCCGGTTGCGGCGGGGGGAGGCGCGCCTTCTCTGCGCGGCGAGGAGGCGAGGGACGAACGAGATGTCGACATCGACGTTGAGGCGAAACGGTCGGCGATGGGCGTCCGGTGCTGCTGCTGCTGCTGCGGGTCGCCGCTCGACGACGCCGTCAGTGTGGGGCGAGAGAGAGATCCTCGCTCGGTGTCGAAGTCGTCGTCGCCGCCGTCGTCGGTTGTGGGAAATGTGGACGAGGACGAGCCCGTCTGTGCGTAGGTGGCCGACGAGGGAGAGGGCGAGGCTGAGGGAGAGAGAGACAAGGGGGGCTCGTCGACGACGAGCCAGCGGTCTGCAGCGAGTGAACGGCTCGAAGGCGAGGGAGGGAGATCGCCGGCTGGGTTTGCGCGCCTGGGAAGCGGCGGCGGGTTGAGCGAGGCGCTCGAAGAGGAGGAGGGGGGGAGGGCAGAGTCGGCTGCTCGTCGTGCTCGACCGTCTGCAAGGACATCGTGCGGGTCAGTGAGTACGCCAGAAGCGCGCCAGAGAGAGGAGAAGCACAACGCACCCTCGTTGACCTGACCGAAGAGGATCTCCCTCTCCACCACAAGCACCTGCAGGAACCCGGGCGAGAGCCTCAGAGTCGGACTGAGGATCAGCCTCAGGTTGCTCAAGCTCATCTTGTTGGTCCCCTCGTGCGCCGCGAGCCGCGCGAGGTGGTGCGCGATCGCGCGCAGGAGGTAAAAGTTCTCGGCGGGGAGGGCCGACGCGAAGAGGGTCGAGAGGTGGGTAAGGTAAGGGGTCGGGGCGACGGGGCCGCCGGAATTCGGGTTGGGCGAGCTGGGGTTCGAGGGGGAGCCGCGTGCGGAGGGGGACGAGGGGCTGTTGGAGGAGGTTGCGCCGGAGAGGAAGTGGGAGGACGAGGCGGGGTGGCCGAGGGCGGCGGTCGTGAGGGCGTCGACGGTCGCTTCGAGCTGGTGCGAGAGGAGCGGCTCGTGGACTGCGTGGCGTGCGACCGAAGGGGCGTCAGTACAGTTCTCGAGCGCCGAGACAGTCAGACTCGCAAAGAGACGCACTCTCGCGCAACCAACTCTTGAGCAAGCTCGCCACCGCAGCGGGGTCCAGATCCGCCGGGTGGATCTCCCTCAAGTCCCTGTCCTGCCCGACGCCCGCATCAAACAGGGTCCTCAGCTGCGCCACCATGTGACTCCTCCCCGGCACGCGGTAGATGCCCTCCTCGCGCGGTCCCCACTCCTCGAGGTACTCGAGCGCGCGGAAGGCCACGCCAGGGAGCCAGTAGCGCGCGGTGGAGCCCGTCACGGGGTCGTCCGGGTTGCTGGAGGACGCAGGCAGCGAGCCGGGGGGGGAGGGCGCGCGCGTGAGGTCGACGAGAGGCGCGAGCGGGACGCCAAACGCGAGCCCGCGGGCGTTGGGGACCCGGACGCCGAGGACCGTCATCGGGAGGCGGAGGGGCGACGCGCCACCTCGTGCGGCTGAGCCCGGCCCTGCCGTCGGAGGCGGCGCGTCGAGCTGCGTGCCGAGCAGCGGGGGCGACGACGACGACGCGGCGCCTCCTCCCGGCGGACTCGCGAGCGCGTACCCCATCTCGGCCGCCGAGCCCGCACTGCCCCCTGGTCGGTGGTTCGTCTGCTGCTGTTGCTGCTGCAGGCCCCTCCACCCATCCATGACCTTGCCCTTTCCCCTCCCTCCCCACTCGCGCGCGAACCCGACGCCCGCGCCGAACCGGTCCCTGAACTTGGCCTGCTGGAGTCCGCGCCCGAGAGCGGTGAAGGCTGAGTTGGTCGCTGTGTTGAGGGAGGAGTAGGACGCGGAGGAGGAGATGGAGGCGGAGGAGGAGGAGTGCGGCTGTGGTGGGCGGGAGGAGGAGGAGGATCGCCAGCGGTCGGGCGAGCGAGAAGGGGACGACGTCGTGACGGTTGGGACGGGACCGGGGACGGAGGAGACTGCGTTGGCGGCGCTCATGGCGGCAAAGGGGGACAGCGCCGGCGGGCAAGACGAAGGCGTCTGCTGCGAGTCGACGAGGAGGTCGGCGCCCTCAGGGCGGGCAGCCGGGGTGGACGAGAGGTTGACGGGTCGTGGAGGGACGGCGGGCGGAACGCGTGGGCTCTTGCGCGAGGGGAAGGTCATGCTCGGGGAGGTGCCGCCCGCAAGGAGGGGCGAACCCCGTGCCGACCTGGGTGTCGTCGCGCCCGAGCACGCGCCGCCGTCGATTGGGGGATGCGGGGGTGAGGGCGCCTCGTCTCGTCGATGCGCCATGGCGCGCATCCAGATGGTCGGGCTCGTGCTCTGGCGTTTCGCGGGCGGGTCGCTGGCCTGCTCGACGGCAGGCGGGACGGGGAAAAGGGGCGGGGCGGGGCTCGCAGTGCGCGGTGCGGGCTTTGGCGGGATCGGAGGACGGTACGAGGTCCTCTTTGAGTCCGGGGGCGCGCCTGTGTCTCCTAGAAATGCCTCTGCTGCGGCGTCGGGATGCGGGACCGCGAATGGCAGTGAGGCGGGGAGGTCGGTGGAGTCGCGCTCGGCTGGCGGTTGGTGCATGTGCATGTAGGGTGGCGCAGCGTGGCGCCCTCGTGAGCCTGTCGAGGCCTGGGAAAGAGGGAGCGACGAGGACGAGTGCCCGGGAGCGTGATGAGCCGCTCAGGGGGTGCCGACACAGCGCGCGACAGAGGGGCTCGCCGCGAGGCGCGTATGTAGGGTGAGGCTCTAGGGAGGGAGGGAACAGTACAGGCGCAGATCCAGCTGCTGCCGTGGAGAGTCGATGAGTGCGTGAGCGCCGCTCCATTTGGACGTCTGGACGCGCGATTGTCGGCGACTTGAGCATCACCACTCGCTCGAGGTTGCTTCCACTCAAGTGCACCCAGGAGCAGTCTCAGAGACTCTGTCGGCAAGCTACACGCGCGCGCGTTTCTCCCGTCACGGCGCACGGCGCCTCCTCCTCCTCCCTCTCTCCCCCACATTGATGATGGCGTCCCTCGACCGCGCGCACCGCGTTCTCGCAGAGGCAGAGCAGCTCGCACGCAAGCACCACGCTCAGTACGACCCCTCGCACGACTTTCTCCACGTCACGCGCGTCAGGGGCCTCGCCCTCTCCATCGCGCGCTCCCTTCCGGGCCATCCCCGCGTCGACCTCGTCGTCGTCCACCTCGCCTCGTTGTTCCACGACCTCCTCGACAAAAAGTACCTCCCGCGGGACAAACCCGTCCCCTCGGCGCGGGAGCACCTCGCCCCCTTCTGGAGCGCCTTCTCTCAGGACCAAGTCGCCGACGAGCAGCGCAGACTCGTCGAGCGAGTCGTCGAGAATGTCAGCTACTCCAAAGAGGTCAAGCGCATCGCAGAAGGTGGCCAGGCAGAGTGGCACCTGACGTGCCTCGAGCTGCACTGGTGCGTTCCTTCGCGTCGACACTCCGACGTACTGCTCGTTCTTGCGAGCGAAACACTGCGTGCCAGTCGTCCGTCTCCCGGCGCATGTGGACGAGCACTGACGCCCTCGGCCCGACTGACAGCGTCCAGGACGCCGACAAGCTCGACGCCATGGGCGCGTTCGGTGCGTCTGCCTCGATGGTTGCGGCCTGTGCGGCGCACAGTTCTGGTCGGCGGCGCTAACGCTCATTTCCATCGCCAGGCATAATGCGCTGCTCGGCCTACTCGGCATTGACCAACCGACCGCTGTACCTCCCTCCCTCCCCTTCGCCCTCCTCGCCCGCCTCTGCCGACGACGCCGCACCCCAACAGCAACAGCAACAGCAAGACAACTCAGCCATCGCCCACTTCCACGACAAGCTGTTCCACCTCGAGTCGATGATCAAGACTCCTCGGGGGCGGGTGCTCGCGAAGAAGAGGGCAGAGACGCTGAGACGGTTTGTCGACGAGACGGAGAGGGAATGGAGGGAGGCGGAGGAGGGGCTGGTGTGACAACTTGGGGGACGTCGGTAAGAGGGACGTCGGTAAGAGGGACGTCGGTAGAGGGACTTTACACAACATAGACGAGGAGGTCGCAGTAGAGCGCGGTATTTACCGGTGGCGTGCGCATTTGAGCCACTCGAGATGATGCGCGCTGGAGGAGATGGGTCGAGGTCCGAGTGCCGGTTGTTGGTCCGCTCGCTCTGCCTTCACCAAGTCGAGAGCAAGGGAAAGATCGTGACTCAGCAGGGTGGCAGAAGTCCGAGGCGGCGCGCATGCGGCGCGTGCCGAGTTCCGGACGTCGACTCGCGGCGAGTCGACTCGACACCTGTGCTCGCTTCCTTTCACTCGCTCGCACTCCTTCGAGCGCGCGAGTGCGACTCAGCAGCTCGACAGATTACCACACATGACCACACAAGTCGCCACTCAGCAGCCCACGACGTCTTCCTCGTCGACCCCGGCCCCATCGTCCACCGCCACTCGCGGCTCCAGTGGTCGCGGAGGGGGCCACCCGCGCGGCGGAGGACGCGGCCGAGGACGAGGCCGCGGCGGTGCGCAGAACGGTGCAGGTGCACGCGCCGCGGCAGCAGCTGTAGGCGAGGGCGGCAACATGGCGCAGACGCACGAGGGACAGGAGGCGCAGCCGAGGAGGAACGGAGCAGAGTCGGAGAGGGGGAGGGGCAGGGGGCGTGGACGTGGAGGGAGGGGAAGGGGAAACGGGGCGAGCAGAGGTGCGTGCTATCATCGTGGCGAGGAAATGCTGTCGAGGAGGTGCGCTGACTGATGACCTACCTCCTCCCTCTCCCGGACTCGTTTCCTTCAGGCGAGACCAACTCGCGCCGCGCCCAGTTTGGTGCCGCGCTCTCGACGGGCAACGCCGACTTGGCAAGCCTGCACGCTGCCGCGGCGCCCTTCGTCCCCGGTTCCTCGTCGTCCGCCACCGCCTCGACCTCAGCTTCGACCTCGGGCACCTCGACGCCTCTTAACCCCGCGCCGGTCAACCAGACGCTCGTCGAGCGCCTCATCACTGAGCTCTCGTCCGGCGAAGCAGAGTGCACGATCTGCATCGGCGAAATCTCGCGCTCGGCGCGCATCTGGAACTGTTCGTCGTGCCACCAACCCCTGCACCTCACGTGCGCCAACAAGTGGGCCTCCTCGGCCGTCGCCTCGTCCTCCGAGCGCGCCCACCTCCTCGCCTCGCGCTCCCACGCGCGGTCCAACCCGCCCGACCCCGCCACCCTCGCAGGGCACTGGTCCTGCCCCAACTGCAACGAGCTCTTCACCGCGGCGCAGGTCCCCAACAAGTACACGTGTTTCTGCGGCCGCTTCACGGACCCGCACCCACGCCCGCCGGCGACGCCGCACTCGTGCGGCAAGCCGTGCGCGCGCCGCAGGCCCAAGGGGTGCGCCCACCCGTGCTCGCTCGGGTGCCACCCCGGTCCGTGCCCGCCGTGCCCCGTCGTGCTCCACGTGCGCTGCCACGACGGCAAGCGCACCCTTGGCGTGCGGTGTTCGGCCTTGAACGACGGCAAGCCCGACTCGGACGCGACCCGCGCGGCCAAGGAGGCGCTGAGGTCGTGTGGAGAACGGCACGGCGCGCTGCTCGACTGTGGGCTCCACGAGTGCGCGAGGACGTGCCATGCGGGCGAGTGCGGCGAGTGCGAGGAGGTGAGGCCCAAGAGGTGCTTCTGCGGGCGGGAGGAGCAGGAGGGCCTGTGCGGCGCGACGAGGCCGCACGAGCGCGTCGACGGGTGTCGCCTCCCTGGCATCGGCGGCGACGACGAGACGTGGACGGGCGAGTGGGCGTGCGCGAGGCGGTGTGACGCCCTCTTCGACTGCGGCGTGCACCGCTGCGCCGAGACGTGCCACCCTCACACGGGTCCCACAGCGCCTCACTGCCCCTCGTCGCCCGACGTCGTCTCGACCTGCCCCTGCGGGCAGACCCCCCTCTCTGCGCTCCTCGGCCCGAACAAGCCTCGCACAGCGTGCACGGACCCGATCCCGCTCTGCGCGGCCCAGTGCGCCAAGCCGCTCGAGTGCGGGCACGCGTGCACGTCGGGCTGTCATGCGGGCCCGTGCCCGCCGTGCAGGGAGCGCGTCCCGCTCGTGTGCCGCTGCGGCTCGAGCAAGACGTCGCGCCTGTGCGGCGAGCCGTACCGCGCGACGCGGCTCGACCCGGACACGGGCGCAGTCGAGGAGACGGACGAGTACCTGTGCGCCCGAGTGTGCAAGGCGACGAGGGCGTGCGGGAGGCACCAGTGCGGGAGGACTTGCTGCCCGCTGGCGTACCAGGAGGCGCTCACGGCAGGCAACAAGGGCAAGAACAAGAAACGCTCGCCCGTCACGCTCCAGGACGCGCTCGCCGAGCAGGAGGCGACCGACCCGCTGGGCATGCACACGTGCGACAGGACGTGCGGGCGCAAACTCAACTGCGGGATCCACAGCTGCGAGCTGAGGGACCACAGGGGGGCGTGCCCGCCGTGCCTCCGCGCAGACTTTGACGAGCTCGTGTGCAACTGCGGCTCGACCGTCGTCCTCCCGCCCATCCCGTGCAACTTTGTCATCGACTGCCGGCACCCGTGCATCCGCCCCTCCGAATGTGCGTTCCCCCGCCACCTCCTCCTCCACCTCCTCTCATCGCGCCTCGTGCTTGAGTGAACTGACTCGCCCTGTCGCCTGCAGGTGGTCACCCTCGCCTCCCCCACGCCTGCCACGAGGATCCGGCGTGCCCGCCCTGCCCGTACCTGACGACCAAGCCGTGCGCGTGCGGCAAGCGCGAGGTGCCCAACGTGCGCTGCTCGACCGACCAGCGCAAGGTCAGCTGCGGCACGGTCTGCGGCAAGTGAGTCCATGTTCTTGTCCGCCTGGGCGGGTCGCGCTCGTCCACTCGGCGTCAGCCGCTGACTCGTCAATCGACTTGCAGGCTCCTGCGCTGTGGCTGGCACCGCTGCCGCAAGACGTGCCACCCCGCCGGCGAGTGCGAGACGGCCGACGATCAGACGTGCCTCAAGCCCCGCAAGCACTGCGGCCACCCGTGCCCGCTGCGTGCGTCTCCCCTCCCAGCCGCTATCGTGCTGTCGTTCCGAGCACTCGCTGACGCTGTCGTTGCGCTCCCATCCCCACAGCCTGCCACTTCCCCTCGGCGTGCCCCGCCGACTCGCCCTGCCCCAAGCTCATCAGCGTCCACTGCGAGTGCGGCCACCTGTCGCAAAAAGCCCGCTGCGGCGCATGCGACGACAAGCCCGAGGGCAACCAGGGACGCCTCGTCAAGTGCACCGACGCATGCGCGACGGCCAAGCGCAACGCACAGCTCGCCGACGCGCTCGGCGTCGAGCAGCGCGAGGCGGCGACCAAGACGCGCGAGGTCGAGTATCCGGCCGAGCTGCTGAGCTTCTTTGCGGCCAACCAGGCCTGGGCGACGCAGATCGAGGCGCAGCTCGTCGAGCTTGTCAAGAGCGACAAGCCCAGCTTGCACTTCCCTGTCATGAAGCGCCCGCAGCGGCAGTTTGTGCGTCCTCCGCTTGCCTCCCCCGAAAAGCTTCCTTCGAAGGAGATCACGGTGCTGACCTCACTCGTCCCGTCCCCGACACGCAGATCCACGAGCTCACCGACCACTTCCAGCTGCGCTCCGAGTCCCTCGACGAAGAGCCGCGCCGCTCGGTCGTGTGCCATCGCACGCCGACGACGGGCATCCCGACGCCCACTCTCGCCGAGGCGCTCGCCGCATCCAAGAAGTCGGCGTCGCTAACCCTCAATTTGGGGAGCTTGCGCCGTGCGCTGCCGGACAAGAAGCCCAACAACGCGCTGTACCTCGAAGGCGTGCTTGGGTACGACGAGGAGATGCTCACCGACATCCTCGTGCCGCACATGCGAGGCCTCAAGTTTATCCTCACCTGGGTCGTGCGTCTTCTTCTCTCTCCTCTCTCCCGCCTCACGCTCTAGACTGACCCGGTGACGCGCTCCGCAGACCGACGAGGACGTCCTCATCACGTTTGACCTCCCCGTCCACGACCTCGAAGCCAAGCTGTCAGCCATCTCGTCGGCCCTCAAGCACGTCATTTCCGACACGGGCTTCTGCGTCAGCGTCGACCCCGTCGTCCTCGGCGACGATGGGCGCGTCGTGCGCGGCTCGTGGACCCCCGTCGGCGGTCCTGCGTCGTCGTCCGCGACGTCGTCGGCGCCGATGAGCGCGCGCGGGAGCAGCACCGGCGCGTGGAGGGCGACGACGGGGATCAAGACGGCCAACACGTTCGCTTCGCTCGGGCAGCAGGGGTCGAGCCCGCCCAAGGCGTCGCAGGCGGGGCATGCCTGGGGTCAGCTCCTCGGCGTCGCGCACGCCAAGGTGCGTTGCTTCGCTCTTGTCTTCCTCCCCACATATCGTGCTGACTTGACTTGCACTTGCAGCCCCCTCGCGCGGTCGTCGCGCCCCAGGGCGAGCTCGAGCGCTCCCTCCCTGCCGCCGCTCCGGTCGCAAGCGCGGCGTCCTCCGTTGCCGCTGCGCCGAGCCGCATCCCGACGCCGAGTCTGCCACCGCCTCCACCAATCGCAAGGAACGACGATGACGTGCCGGACGAGTGGGACGCGGGACTGGAGGACGAGGCCGCCGAGTGAGTGAGGCTCGGAGAAATAGACTGTTCGCAGCGCACTGCATTCGCATCGTCGTTTCCGCATCGTCGATTGTGTCTTGGTCTCATGGAAGAGTCCCACAGAGAGAAAGCACGACGCTCTGCTCTCTGAGTCTCGAGTTGGTCTCGAGGCTGCTGCTGCCTGCACCGCCCCCCCTTGAGCGCCGGCGGCTTGCCTTGAATCCCTTTTCACACACGATCATCGCCCGCAGGTCGCTTCCTCGACTGACAGCCACAGCCAGACACTTCTGAGAGTGCACCCGAGCCACTGACCTGTGCCCGCGGCGGCGAAGGTGCAAACGTTTGCGCTCGCGCTCGTCCGAGCCAACTTCGAGCGCCGCACGACCCCCCCGCTCGGCCAGTCGCCCGCCCCTGGTCGTGCTCAAGATGCGCTCCTCTGCTTCCTGCTCTGTGCCTCCGTACTCGCCGGCGCGCGTACAAGTCTGTCGCGGCGTGACTCTGCCCTCACTGCCGGCCTCCCTCCCTCGGCTGCTCCTCGCACGGCACGGCACGAGCACCCAAATCAGCTCGCTAGGAGGTCATCACTCAACACCGCGCCAAGATGGAACGATCCAGCTCACCGACGCCCTCGGCGCGCAACCTGATCCGCTCGTACACGACCAGCTCGGACGAGTCGGCCGCAGAGCGCATCGCCGCAGCGCGAGCGGCGCGGGAACGTCGCCGCCTCGAGCGCGAGCGTGACACGGCGATGAGGGTGGACGACGACCGTGACGAGTACTCGAGGCAGGCCACGCTGCCCAGGGTCGAAGTGCACGAGGCCGACTCGCACGACGGGCGCTCGTCCCTGGGCGGCGCGGGCGAGGACGGTGACGAGGACGACAGCGCAGGGAGTAGCTCACTCGTGCCCAAGCTGCGCGTGCAGCCGACCTCCGACCGCTCGTACACACCATCGGTACCGTCGACGCCTTCCAGGTCCCTGCCGTCGTCCTCGCCAGACGCTGCGGCGACCGTTCCTCTCCCGGCGCACGACCCCTTGGTCGCAACCCCTTCCAGCGACCCGGTCGCGCCATCCGCCGCCTCGTCACCTCGTCGCCAGTCCTTTGAGGTCGCCGACATTCCTCCCTTCCGCCCAAAGAGCGCTAGCCCGGTCGGCTCGCCCTCGTCTGCCTCCCCTGCCGCAACCCCTCCACATGGCTCGGCCCCCCGTCCGTCTTCTCCCGCCCATGTCGCACTCGCAGGTGGCCTCATGGAGCGCCTCAAGGCGCGCCGCGCAGCCAACCTCGCCACCGCCGCAGCGCAGGGCCTGCCTCTCCCGCCGGCATCGGCGCCTCCTCCCGCGTCGAGCGAGGCCGGTTCGTCGGCGGCTTACACGCCTTTCTCCGAGGTGCTGCCTCTGCCGCACGAGTCGGGCACGCCGCCTACGTCGCCGAGCCAGGAGCCTGTCGCGCTCGAGTCGCCGGATCCTGCGGCTGAAGGTCAGCCCCCGTCCTGGCCTGTGTCGACCCAGGCGTCCAAGTCGACACCGGGACCGTCGCTCCAGCAGGATGCGTACGAGTCGGTGCGCACGGCGAGGAACACCGTGTCGTCCAAGGTGTATGGACGCGACGGCGCCGAGGTCGACTTTGACTTCCACCAGCTCTCAGACGTCCCGTGAGTCCCTCTGTCGCTCACTTAAGTTTCATCACGCTCTCTGACATGCTGTGGGTCGACAGCGAGCAAACGGAGCGCAGTACGCTGTCGAATTGGCGCGAGTCGGTCCCGCAGCACCGCCGCCGTGGCTCGATCTCATCCACCGGGCGGCCTGCGTCGTCCACATTCTCGGCGCCCGTCCCCGCCTTCAACACGCAGCCGAAGCGCTTCTCGCTTACCAGCAGCGTGAGCAGCCTCGGCCTTCAGCAGGTCGACGGCTCGTTCGCTCGCCCGACACGCTCGAGACCGGCGATCCCGGGCCCCTCAACCTGGTCTGCACTACCGACGGCTTCTGAGGTCGCAACGCCACCGAGCGAGGTCAGCACAAGCTCCTCGCAAGCGCCCGATCACCGCATAGACGCGACCTCCCGCCTCCTGGGGCGCGGCTGCTCTACGGCGTCGATCTTCCCGGCCTCGAGTGCCAGCAGCGGGGTCAGCTCGAACTTTGCTTCCTCGACACACTCTGCCGCAGAGTCGCGTCCCTCGTCTCTGCCCGCACGCAACCCGAGCCCGACGAGGCGAGTCTCGCCGGAGGTCGCGCGCCGAGCTGCGCAATTCGCTCAGGCCAGCGCTCCGCCCCGCAGTCCCGTCAAGTCGTCGTCGACCAGCTCGCTCCCACAACTTGGTCGCTTCCCCGATCGGCAGCCTCTCCCGCTCTTGCCGTCTTCGCTCGAGCCGAGCACTACCTTCACCACGTCGCACTCCTTGCCGCAGTTGCCAACGCCGGCCGTCGACGAAGAGGACCCGCTCGTAATCATTGAGCGCAAGCGGCTCGAGCGCCGCCGGGCCATCGACGCCTTCCGGGCGCAGCTCGCGCAGGACCAGCAGCCGCCGCGCTCGGAGAACTCGACGCCGCGGGCGGCTGTCGAGTCGCGCAGTGCCACACCGAGCTCGCACAGGCGCTGGGCCTCTTCAGATGTCACGGCGCCGTCTGCACCGCTGGATGGTGCTCACCAGGGTCGCTCGCCTTCGCCTGGTGGCGCAATTCTCTGCGAGGTGCGCTCCCCACCGCTCTTTGCCGTCGAGCGCGAAACCTTCATTGACACAGACTGCACAGGGCTACCTCTTTACACCTCCGGACGACGACACGAGCGTCGCTGCACGCCTCGACCACGAGCGCTGGTCGCGCCGCTACTGCGTCCTTACCTCCTCGGGCCTCGAGTTTCGCCCGACAGACCGAGAGCCGGGCATCCGTCCGAGTCGCACATTCGACCTGACAGAATGCGCGCTAGTCGATGACGACGCCGAGTCAGAACTCGCAGGCGGGCTCAAGCCGTTCGCTGTCTTGCTCAAGAACGGCCAGACTCAGCACTTTGCGTGCGAGAGCCGCGCCGAGCGCGTCAAGTGGGTCGCGGCGCTCCAGTGAGTCGCCTCTGCGTGCCGGTGGCCTTGTTGGCGAGGTGTCACTGACCCGCGACGCCCGCGCAGGAATGCCATCATCGCCTCGACGCGCGACCGTCTGCGCTCGGCCGCTCATGCCCCTGACGGTCCCTCCTCGCCGATCGCACCAGGGCTTCCGCGACCTGAGTCGACGCGCACGCTCACACCGCCCGGGTCGCGCTTCTCGTCGACGAGGGGGACCGTTCGCAGCTGGGGCGAGCAGGCCAAGGACGGCGAGGGCACCTCGTCGCCGCCGCCATGGTCGCCCCAGGGACTCGGGCTCTACTCCTTTGCGGACGACAAGCGTCGCCCTCTCGCGCCTCGCACAGCCTCCACCCTCTCGTCGTCGTCGACCATCTCGTCCAACTCGTACCTACCGGAGAAGGCGACGGCGGACCGCAAGCAGTACGACCGTGACCTGTTTGGCATGTACAGCGCGCGCCCTCCGCACCCGTCGGCCCAGGTCGCCGCCGCTCGCCCGTCGTCAGAGCAGTCGGTTCGCAGCGACCGCTCGCTCCCGCCTCTCCCGCCGCCGAAGGACGCGCTCGGTGGACACGCCACCTCCGGACATCGCCACGCTCAGTCAGAGCTCTCGAGCTACAGCACTCCCGTCGACCAGTCGCCCATCCGCCCAACGCCGACTCGCCCGAACACGAGCACGACCCTCGGGACGTCGTCCATGCCCTCCTCGCCCAACAAGCGCTTCGAGCCTCCGTCGAACTCGACCTCGTCGTACGTGTCGCCTGACGAGGTGGCCGCGCTCGAGCGCGAGCTGCGCGACCTTGGTGACAAGGTCGAGACGGCGGCGTTCCCCAAGATCAAGCGCGACGAGCGGTACCGCAGGGTGCAGGAGAGGCTGCAGACGCTTCAGCGCACGCTCACTAGCGCTCCGACGCCACCGAGCCTGTCAACACCGTCGATCGCCAAAGCGCGCGAGCAGGATCTCGCTGAGAAGGTGAGCCGCAGCTTGACCGTCTCGCATCCGCTGCTCACGCTGACACACCGACGCGCTGTTTTTCGTCAGGTCGACTACCTCTTGCACGTCACGCAGACGCTCCTCGACAAGCCTGTGCAGCGCGACACCAGCACCCGCGGCGAGGAGGTCCTCATGTCGCGCGTCGAGGCTCGCATCCGGGACCTCCTCAAGGACATGGAGAAGCCCGCTCACCTCGCGCCTCCCTCGAGCCCGTCGACGATCAGGGCGCGCGCTCAGCCGGACAACGCCACCGTCACGACCAGGGCGGGCATTCACTCGCCGAGCGAGCACTTTGAGTGGCAGCGCAACCTCGAACGCTTCAAGGTGCGCATCGCTCGCGCTCGTTTTCTTTGCGGCCGGATGCTAACGACACGTATGTAACAGAACGAGGCGACTGTGTCGTGCCCTCCCACTGCGTCGTCCGTCGCGTCGCCCAACACGGTCCTCCGCGAGCGTGAGCGCGCGAGCCGCAAGCTGCAGAACCTCTCGCCGCTCTCGCCGAACGACCTCGAGCCGTTCGAGAGCGCAGGTTCGTACTTTGGTGCGCTCGGGGGCGGCGGACCGACGCGCCCGCGCGACCCGTTCGCCGGGAGTGGTGTGGTCGAGCCGACGCGCGAGTTCGACGCACCGCGTCACGCGCTTCAGCCAGCGCACGAGCACCCATTCACACAGGTGCGATTCTCAAACTCGTCTTCCTCCTTCTCGTGGATGATTGACCGTGCCTCGACTCGTAGTCCGCCGTCCGCACGCAGGCTCCTTGGGGCGGAGGAGCCAGCTCCGTCACGAGGTCAGCCATCTCATGGGCGGAGAGCGACATCGGCAAAGTCGAGCAGGTGAGCATTCCCTTCTGATAGTCGATGCGGCGAACGGCAGAGCCTCTGACGATGCTACCACGCTCCGGCCAGACCCTCTTCCGCATCCTCGAGGGCTTCGAGCGGCAGAACGGCTGTCGGTCTTGTCTCTGTTCGGTTTGTGACCCATGGAGCATATACTCACACTCACGACGTCGCAGCACTCGCCGAGAACCAGCATCACCAGGAGCGCGTCGCACAGGTCATCGGCGAGCTCGCCAAGGTGCGTCGCCGCTTCCTTTTCCACTCCCCCCACGGCTGTTGTTAGACGCCATCTGACCGCGCTATCGTCCACAGTGGGTCGCCGAGGACCGTTCGCTCCGCGACGCCCAGTTCCACGAGCTCATCGGCGCCGTCCGAGGCGTCGTCGAGCATGTCGCCGAGCTTCCGCAGCGCATGCTGGCGTCGTTCGGGGCGGCCGAAGCCGCTCAAAGCGGACATGCGGCGCAACTCACTGTCGACCGCTCGGGAGCCGAGCTCGACGACGACGCGCAGCTCGACGATGCGGCTCACGGGGTGGGCGGCGCTGACGCTGCACACGGCGAGGTGGACGGCTCAAGCGGCATGCCCAAGGAGAGCAGGCTCGGGCTCAACCCACTCAGCTCGTTCGCACAACTCGACCGCAAGATCGCCGCCGGCGAGACGTCGGGTACTGCTGGTCGCATCAAGGGTCCGCGCATGCCGGGGATCCGCCTGTGGGGTGCGCCCTTGTCGCTCTTTCGGAGGTTTATCGCGCAAGCCACTGACGACTCAGTCGAGCAGGAGCGCCCGAGCCCGTCGCCGACCGCGTCAACCGGTGGGGCGGCGGCGGCGTCGCGGCGAAAGCGTCGGAGGACACCCACGCGGCCGACGAGGCGCTTTCGGGTGAACTCGACGCTGCGCATGGACCCATCGGGCCTGTCGTCGATGCGTTGAAGAACGACGACCAGCTCGGGCACGCGCTGCAGGCGATCGCGGACGGCAGCGGCGACGAGGTGGATGCCGGAGCGGTCTCCCGTGCGCGCCTTGTTCTCTTCCTCTTCGTCGACTGACACTTGCTAACCCGAACCGAGAATTAAGTCGCGGTCTTCGAGATCCTTCAGACGCTGCGCGACCTCTCGAAGAAGCAGGTCGAGCAGGAGACAAGGGAGAAGGCCGAGCGCGAGAAGCACGGCGGCCTGACGCTCAAGGAGAAGGCCGAGCTCGAGGCCAAGCGCGCCGAGATCGCTCGCCTCGAGCGCGAGACGGTCATGAACTCGGAGCGTACCGCGAGTACGTCGCCTTGCTCCCCTTCTCGAGGTCGCGGGGGGGTCTGACCTGACTCCTGGATACGCACGTTCGCAGAGATCAACGAGATGGTCGCTGCGCTTGCTGCCAAGACGGAGAAAGCCGACTCGCTTCTGGCGCAGATCGCCAAGAACGTCCAGGAGGGCAAAACGACGACGATGGACCCGGCGCTCTCGGACGAGGTCAAGCGGCTTCTCGGGTGGGCTCCTTCCAAGCCCTCGCTGAGAGTGCGACGCATGCTGACACGCTTTGAACTGCAGCGGAGTGCGCACGGGCGTCGACGAGCACGTCAAGGACTTTCGCGGTCAGCTCACAAGCGAGGTGCGCCTCCTCCCACTCGTTTTCCCCTCAAACCTCGTTTGACTCTCTCGCTCGTCGGCCTCCGACAGGTCCAGCGCATGTTCAAGGAGGTGCGTTGACCCGCCGCCCGAGTGTCGCTTCCCGTCTCGTTTGCTGACCTCCATCCGTCTCGCAGGTCGGCAGGCTTCGCGACGAGAAGAAGGCGCTGCAGACCGACATCGCAGAGCTCATGGCGGTGAGCACCCTGTTCCTCCGCAAGGACTTGCTTGGATTGCTGACGCGAGATGGTGCCGCAGTTTGCTGCGAAGCAAGGTGGCGGGTCTGCTGTAGGTCGGCGACCCCTTGCTCCTCTCGCCCGCTCCTCGCTGTCACCAGTGCTTGACCTTGGCTGCGCCTCCACGCTTCGAGCAGCACTGATTCTCCTCTGCGCTGGCAGACGAAGCCGACAACTCACTCCGGCGCGGCCGCCGCTCCTGAGCCGTCAAAGCCCGCCGTCGCAGCCGCCGGTCTCCCTTCCAGTGGTTTCTTTGGTCCGCGCGCTATGAAGTAGACTTCTGGGCAGTAATATCTTCTGCAGTATCTTGCCTGTGTCTTGAAGAAGCCTCTGGTTGAGAGGGGGTCCGCTCACTGTCTGAGCGCGCGCGCCGCAAGGACCAGCAACCCGTCCGAGAAGGGCATCCGTACCGGGTCGGTCGGTGCGTCTGCGGAAGCTGGAGAGCCAAAGGAAGCGCATGTACTGTGGGCGACCTCAGGAAGCACGGGCGCAGGCGGCAAGGGAGTGGGCTCGAGAGAAACGAAGGGAGACGCCGCTTGGGAAGGTCAAGTAGTCGGCGCGCTTCAGCAGGTCGTCTGAGACGACGAGATGGAGTGGGTCTGTGTGCTATATTGCGATCTAGCGACGCTGTGTGCCAAAAAGCAGCAGCGTGCCGGGCTTGGGCACAAAAGGTATCCCCGCTCCCGGGATCGAACCAGGGACCTCAAGATAAACGAAGCCGATTACAGTCTTGCGCTCTTCCAACTGAGCTAAGCGGGGCTTTGGTTGACGGGTCGGGGGAAAAAATGCGCAATACAAAAGGCAAACGCGTCATCGCATAACCATCCTCACTCCCGTGCCTGACCGCCCGTTTGCCAATCAGCGTTCAGAGGCGAGACACGGCTTTGCTTTCTGGCCAGTACGCAGAGGGCCTCGGAGGATCAGAGGTAATCGAAAGCGCGCCGCCATGCGACCACCGTCCTCCTGGTCCTCCTGGTCCTCGATGCCGCGAGACGTCAAAGCCTCACGGTCCTTCCTTGCCTCCGGCTGAGGCTCTCTCTGTGCACGATGCACAGTCGGCCGCAGTGCTGATCTGAGATATTGCCAGTCCTCGAGGCGGCCACGAAGGCGGCCAAATGCGACACACAAGGGGGCTGAGGGTCCGAACGAGCAGCGCGCTCTACCACATCCTTAAGTAGGCGGCGACGCGTCGTCTGCTAGCTCTGCCTGAGCCGACTACCAGTATCTGAAAGGCGCGTGGTCCTAGTGTCCACCGTCGAAGGCGCGCGCGGCGAGGCGGAGCTGGCACTGCATCGCTCCCACTTTTCGCGGCCTTTCGCCGCCGGCGTTGCCCCTTCTTCACTCCATGCGACTCAAGGGAACATATACTCACTCTCCGCCTCAGTCGATTGAGAGACCTCTTCCACGCTCGCCTAGTGACGCACGACGTCCTCCCGCTCGCGAACAGCCAGCTGCGGAAAGTGATACAGTCTCCCCTCTTCCCTCTACACGCCTCCCACGCCTCCCACGCATCGCACCCACTCCCTCTCTACTTGGCCTTTGGCGGCTCGCGTTCAAACAGCGAGCTCGTGTAGCTCGTCGCGGCCGCGAGTTCAAACACTCGCTCGCCGGCGCCGAGGAGCGTGTTGGCGGCTTGCTGGGCGGGGCCTTCGGGGAGGCTGGTGGTGGAGAACCTGTGCAAGGGGCGGGAGGCGTGAGTCGGGTTGCTCGGAGCGGGAGGTGCGAATGCTCGAGAGCCGGCGCCACGAGAGGGACACGGTCGACGGTGCCCGAAGTGGGCGGCACCGCGCGCCGCCACACATACACGCGGGTACGAGGCGGAGTAGCAGACGCCTTGCGACATCGTTCCGCATGCAGCGCATCCCTTGGCCTCGCATTTTCAATCGCCTGACCGCCGCCGATCACCTCCGCGGGTCCGCCCGACGAGCGAGGTCATGGGCGCGCGGCGCCGCCAAGCGTCGCCCCGCAGCTCTGTGTAGCCTCGAGGAGCCTACTCGAACCTGACCGCGCACACCAGCGCTTGACGAAGAGCAGAGAACGGACGCACTGGAAGCCCGTGTGCCGCTTGACGCCGGCGAGGACGGTCGAGAGGAGGACGATGTCGAAGGTGTAGTGGAAGAGGCGCCCGAGGACCATGCTGGGCGGGTCTGTATGCGTGCGCGGGCGGTGTCGTGGGAGGAGAGGGCCGAGAGGGGAACGAGGTGGGGGCGATGAGAGGCCGGTCCTGTGGGATCACGATGGGAGCGTGAGCCGGGCGCAGCAGGGACCGCGTGATGTAGCATACTCGCCTGGGTGTCGGAAGAGAACTGACAGAGACGGGGGCGAGGTCAAGAGGAGGAAGCCGCGGGACGGGGGTCTCTGGTGGAGAAGAAGGGCCTCGGAGCAGGGCGATCGCAGCGCTGCTCGCAGGCAGCGCACTCTGCTTTTGAGAGCTCCTCTGATGACGTGCAACCTCGTGAAAAGTGTGGTGCTCGAAGAGAGGGCGCGTTCCACTTCGGCGCCTGACATGCGCAACCGGCCGCGGAGCGCACAAGGAACCTGACCAAAGCACGAGGGCGCCACTGCAGGGGTGACAGCGAGAGAAACAGACTAACGGGTACAAGACTGACGAGGTACAGATCGGGGCACAGAAGGAAGCAAGACCATAGGCTTGGGGTTCGCGCTCGCTCCGAACCGGAGGGCAGCGGCGTTGGTAAAAGGGGGGCGGCGATTAGATAGAGGGCTGCTAAGGTGGATATGCAGGTGCGTCGAGTTGCGGTGCAGCGTGATAAGTCGAGGCGGGCGGTAAGAAGCGGGCTCAGACGCGCAGGTCTGCGGCAGAGGGACAACGAGTCAGTGGATGCTCACCGGCGAGTGAGAGACAGAGGACCCCAGGACGTACGCCTGTCCTTGCCGTTAGCGAGGCTCTCCTCGTTGTCGAAACCGTAGTACCCGCCGCGCTCGTCGTCAAAGGGGTCTTGCTCCCTCGCCGAGACGGGCGTCGGCGGAGTCCTCGACGACGCCTCCTCGTCACTCGCGAACCGGACGTTGCTCCCGCTCGACCGACTCCGCTGGTGGTGCTCCGGTCCCGAGATGGCGATCGAGGGTGCCGAGCCGCCCATCATGGGGCCCGCGCCGAGGGCCCGGGGTGCGCCGTTGGTTGCGCCGGGAGGGAGGACCCGGCTCGCGATGACACCGCCGCTCATCGGACCGGGCGCGGGCGCAGTGCCCTCCTCCTCGTCGATGACAGCAAAGGACGACGAACGCGAGGAGCGCCGCGGACCCATGGTCGAGACACCCGACTGGCGCGCCGCGTTGAGGACCTGGCGCTGCTGCAGAGCGCGGCGCCGAGCGAGGTGGGCTCGGGAGCCCATCGAGTTGGCGTGCTCCGTCAGGACCTGTCAACGTCCTGGCGCTGTCAGTCTTGCGGGCTCGGTGCCGAAGGATCTCTTGAGGAAGAGGAGGCACGCACATCTTGGTCGAGGCAGAGGAGGATGTAGATGGCGATGAGCCACACAAGGGCCATCTGCAACGCCGTGAGCCCAAAAGTCGTGTAGGCCAGCGCCACCGACCAGTTGATGCGGTCGCACGCGTCCTGGAAATCGGACGGCTTGGGGTAGTGCCAGTACCCGTCCCTGCACGTGTGCGTTGACTCGCTCGTCAGTCCCGCGCTCAAGAGTGCAGCCCACAACGCACAGAGACAAGACGCACCACAGGCAGTTCTCCTGGCCGCGCAGGTCACATGCGAGCGCCAGCGCGCCTGAGATCCACACGGCCGCGACGGCGAAGAGGAGAAGGAGCTCCATGCGCGTCTGGTTGACGATGTCGAGCGCGCTGCCTCGTCGCAGGATGCGAGGCGTGACCAACATGGTACCGAAGAGGACAAAGGGCGTCCCGAGGCCAAAGACGATACAGGCGATGAGGGAGCCCCATGAGGGCTTGATGACGGGCCCGTGCGTGTTGTAGTAGACGACGACGGACAGGCACAGCGCCGCAGTCGTCAACGCCGACAGGGACGTCAGGAGGAAGCTGTCGTCGAGGGAGCGTCGGAGAAGGTCAGCACCGCGGGCGGAAGAACAGACCCGGTCGGCGACCTCTCGAGGAAGGGCTCGACGCACAGGACAAAGCGCAGTCCTCGGATGAGGCCAGGGTGCGGCGCCCAGTTGCCAATGTACCGTCGTCGCGAATTGGTCACCTCCTTCCTGGCGGCGGGCCGCTCCTTGGGCTCGCGGGTCGGGTCCTGCTCGTAGCGAAAGCCCTTCTCGTCGTCGGCGAGGGCGACGACGCCCTGGTCCTTGCGCCGGAAGCGGTCGAGGATTCGCATCGTCGAGGACTTGGGTTCGACGAGAGCGCTTGAGAGGGGAAGATGTCGAGGTGGGGGAGGGGGCGGAGGGAGGTTCGCGGCGAGTTCACCGGGGAGGTCGAACGAGGTTGAAGGACGCCGGGGTCACTGCTCGCCTGCACAGTGAGGCCGGGCGGATGGTGTGCAGTCGGTCGAGCTGGTGGCACAGCAGCGGGCGGACCAAGTGCAACGCAGCAGCAAGCGTGTGGGAAGGGACGGGGGGGGCGGCGGCGAGGGGACCCAGCATGGTCGCGGGGCCGCCCTCGAGGGGGTGGAGCAGCGCACATCGCCGACTTTAGCGCGTGTCTCAGCTCGTTGACCTCGCCGACGGACCGTGCCGACGCCGGCTCATGAGCTCCGTGGACCTGGGGCTCCTCCAGTCGCGCTGCCTGGCTGAGCCTGTGTGCCCCTCATGTCGAGGGGAGACCCGCGGTTTCCTGTGTGCGCGCCATCTCTCTCGAGCGTCCTGCAGCTGCAGTTGGTCGTCGAGCGCCAGGGCGGCGGCACAAGAGCGCGCGAATTGCCCGTGACACGGGCAACGCTTCCCGATCGGGCGAAGCGCCTTCAATGAAATGTCGACGCCCCGGCGTGCCTGAGACTTGTCAAAGGAAGTTCGTCCAGACTCCGCAGCAAGGGTCGGCCCGCTCGCCTGGCGCCTGACGCGCACGGCGAAGCACGAGGCGACACAGACATGGGCGCGTGAGGAAGAGGACGCAAAGTGCAGCTCGAGCTCGTTACAGCCCGGGCGGCTTGCGGTACAACGAGAGAGAAGTGTCTACGCGGGCGCTGCGACTGGAGGGAAGGAGCGGCCGGCAGGGGGGAAGGGGGGGAGAGAGCATTGTCAGTCAGCGAGAGGAGCTGAGAGCCTGAAACGAGACAGATGTCAAACGCACCCCGCTGTTTGCCCTTGGAGGAAGCCGGCGGGCCCGAGGGCGACGCCGCGCCCGAGCCCGTCTGCCTCTGCGCTTGCTGCTGCACCCGCGCGACCTGGTGCTCCGGCGTCGCCGTCCCGCTCCCCGCCGCCGAGCCCGCGCCGCTCTCCTTGCCACCCGTCGCGCTCCCCGCCGCAGCCTGCTGAGCCGCGATCGCCGCCCTCACCTTCTCCCTGTCGTCCTCCCTCCTCCGCCTCGCGCGCTGCCGGACGACGAGCACGCGCTCGAGGCTCTCGCCAAGCGGGTCGCGCCACTTCTCGACGGCGCGGTACTGCCGCTCGATGCGCTCCGCCTCGCGCACGAGCCCAAAGGCCCACTTCTGCATCCCGTTGACGACGGCCGCTGCGGCCTGGGGCGCAGGCGAGGGCGACGCAGAGGAGGCGGACGAGGCACCTGCGCCTGCGGCAGAGGCTGCCGCGCGCTGCTGCTGCAAGAGGAGGAACTGCTGCTGCGCGGGCGTGAGTCCCGAGGGGACGCCTGGACCTTGAGCTGGCGGCGCGAGTGCGGATGGGTGCGACGCCGCCTGCGGTGCATCGCGCGCGAGGAGGGCCTTCTGCTGCGTGCGCGACATCGGGCCAAGCGACGCGCTCGAAGCCGTGCGGTGCTGAGCCGAGAGCGGGCGCTGAGTAGGCGGCGAGCTGGAGGGGGCGGGGGCATCCGACTGCGGCGGCGGGGGAGGAGGCGCAGGCGGCGCGGGCTCGACAAACTTGACGACGAGGGCCGGCGCGCGCGGTGAAGGGGACGAACGCACGCGGCTACCGCGACCGTACGACGACGAAAGCTGCGAGGAAGACGCGCCCGGGATGGGGCGCTGCCCGGCGGTCCCCGCGGACGGCGACAGCGGCGGCGTCGACGCGCCCGCAGGAAGACCCGTGAACCCTCGCAGCGCGTTGAAGTACCCGCTTGCGGATCGCTTGGCGTGCGTCAGGGCGCCTCCCGAGCTTGCGCCCGCGGAGGAAGACAGTGGCGTCGTCGAGCGACTCGCCTGCGCCGCCGCGATCGTGCCGAGCTTGGCGAGCGCGCTCCCCGGCGGCTCGCTCACGCGCATGCGCTGCGCATCCGCCGGTCCGAGTGTCTGAGCGCGTCGTGGCGGACCAGTGGTCGCCTCCGCCGCCTGGCGAAGCGAGCGCATGCTGTTGACGCTCTCTCCGCGCTGGTGCTGGACCCGACCGCGATCGCCGACGACCTCTCGTCGCTGCGACTCGCTGCCGCTCCCGCTGTCAGGCCCAGGGCTCGCCAACTCGGCGCGAACCGTCGCACCGCGGTCGACGAACGCGGGTGCGCCGCTCGCCGAGCGGCGGAACTGGGGTGCCGGCCCCGGCACGTGCGAGCGCGTCGAGGCGCCCGACATGATGGAAGCGTTTGACGACTTGCGAACGGGACGCGCGCGCTGCGCCGAAGTGCGGATGGGCGAAGGTGGCCGCGGGGGCGAGTTGGGCTTGAGCGTCTCGCCGGGACGGAAGAGCTGGCTGGCAGAGGCCTTGCGAGACGGGGGCTGCGAGGTCGGGTTTGAGGGAGGGTTCGAAGGCGGCTTGTTCGGGAAGGCGAGCTCGGGCTGTGCGGCGGCGGCGAGGGAGGGCTCTCCATCTGAACCTCCGCCCACCGGCGAGGTGTCGGGCGGGGACAGGTGCTGAGGCGCAGAAGGTGGTGCGGGAGGGGCGAGACCCGCTGCCTCCTGCTCGCCTTGGGGCTCTGGCTTGGGCGGGACCGCGAGCGGCTCGGTGAGCTCGACGTCGCGAAGGATGGCGGGCATGGCAGGGATCGCAGCGGTTGCAGAGGGCGACGAGGCGGCGGCCGGGGCCGTGCCTGGGGGTGCCGGCTCGACGCGGTCGTCGTCGAGGTTGGCCGCCGCCTGCCGGTCAACCTCGTCCGGCTCATCCTGGTCCTCGGACGCGCCGAGCGAGAACTTGGCCTTCTTGCCGTTCGGGCGTGCAGGCGGCTTGCGCTGCGGCTCGTCGGGCTGGGCCACGGGCTCGTCGCCTTGCTCGTCGAGGGCCTGGCCCAGCCCCGACTGCTCCTCGGGCTGGAATTCGCGCCGCATGTCGGGGAGCTTCTTGCCGATGGCAAGCGGCGAGTCTGTCGCACTCTCCCAGTCACTGGTGGATGTCGCGCTGCTGGGAAGCCGCGACTTGCCTCTGCCGTGCGACGTCGAGCCTGAGGCGATGCTCAGGTGGTCGCCGTGCTGCTCCGTCTCCTCGACGGCCGTCGCATGTGCAGATTCTCCCTGCTCCTCCTGCTCCTGCTCCTCGCGCACGCGGCTGCGTGAGCGCGATCGTCCGCGTTCAGATGACCTGGCGCCGCGATCGCTCGCGACGACGGTCGCCGTGCTGCTCGAGCTGGTCCTGCGCTGACGGAGATCAGGGCGATCGGCCTGCTCCGGCTGCTGAGTGCCTGTCGCGCCGTCTTGAGCGTCGTCCGCTTCCTGGCCCTCGCCCTGCTCGCCGCCGTGGTCGCCGCCCTCGGCAGCGGGCATGCTCGTCATGCCGAGCCCGAACGGTCCTCCACCGGGCGGCTTGCGCTGGCTGCCGCCGCTCGCGCTGTTCTGCCTGCGCATGGCGTGCGCTCCATGGCTGTTCTTGCGGTGGTGCGCGAACGAGACGGGGTGATGGCCGGCCGAGTGATGGTGCGCGCCGCCGGCGAGCGACGACGACGACTTGTTGCGGCGGGGCTTGCCGGACGAAGTCGTCGACGAGAGGGAGCGCAGTGTGTGGGTCGAGAGTGCCGAGGAGGACTTGTTGCGCGCTGGAGGGCGCGGTGCGGAGGGGTTGGTGCCGCCAGTGGGCGGCGATGTCGGGGTCATGGACGCGAGGACGAGGGTCGACGGCCCTGATCTGCACGCGATGACATGCTCGTCAGCTCTGACAGGACAGCAACGCAGGCAGCCGGTTGGGGGTCGTGGTGCCGCTCCCCGCACTCGGCCCGACGACGTCGAGAGAGCGACGGCAACACAGCGAGCGACCAAGGGTACGCGTACTGGCCGCGGGCTTCACGCCGGCGCTGATTCTACCGCGTTGAGCCGTGTAGAGAACCCGGCGCGGGCTGTCCTGTCACCATCGACGGCGCGGAGATGCGAGGCAGCCCCGCCTTGACGTCCTGCCCATCCTCGACCCGCGCTGGGAGTTTGTCGGACGCGATAGCTTACCAGAGTAGCTTGGATCCGTTCGGGAGCGAGATCAAGGCGTCCGAGCAAGGGGACGAAGCTGGATTGAGGCGAGGGCGACCGACGGTCCCCCGCGCCGCGCCGGCGCCGAGTCGTGGCTTGTTCCTCGTCGCCATCACTCGTCTCACCTCTCGACGTTGCTGCTGCGCCGCTGTGATTGTAGCTGCACCGTGCTGGATCTCGCTTCCGGATTGTCCAGCCTCGACTCCGCGGCAGCTCGTACTCGCTGTTTTCCCCCGCTGTCGCTCGCGCACTGGCAGGCTCCCCAGCGTACATGGGCCCGGGGGAGAACCGGCTGTTTTGGCGCAATGGCCACATTCAATCGTATAGGACAGGCCAAAAGACCGCCCTGCAACGCAAGTTACGACTGCGCTCGGCCACGCAGTCGCGCGCCAACTCTGTCACTCGTCCCGACGCCGTCTCGCTGGCTACCACTCAGCGTTTGTCCTCATTTAGCTTCCGAAGCAACCGCAGAAGATATCATCCTGCGTGGAACAGCGCTCGCGGCGTGCCGGATGCCAAAGCCGAGTCGGCCGTTCGCTCCTCTGCGCGCCGGTCGCAGCGGTCCCTGCGGTGCGCCGCCGTGCAGGTCGGGCCGCTCCGGCAGTGGATCGGCGACACCGCTGTTCGACGGCACAGAGCTAGCTACAAGCAGTGCGGGTCGACCGCTCGTCGCTACCGCAAACCAGCTGGCTCTGCGCCTGCAGGCACCTCCGACCAGGCCTCGGAACTTGACGCTGCCAGCGTGTGTTCTCGACCGCGCTCAGCCTTTGGTGGGTCCAGATGCGGATCAAGCCTATGCTGACTTTAGGAGACGACGATGGCCGCACATGCAGTGCCTGAGCCTCGTATGCCGCGCGCGCGGCGAGCGAGGGTACCTCGCTTCAGCCGGCAGCAACTATGAAGGAGGACCCGCCTCGGTCGTTCGCGCGATCGCAAGGCAAAGTGACTGTGAGCATGAGCAAAGGCAAGCTTATGCATGGCATGAAGGGAGAGAGAACGGAAGGAGGATCATGCACGGGTCGAGGCGCGCGTGGGGGAGGGCTGACACGCCAGGCGACACTTGCAAGGCAGCAGCACCGTGACCCTCTCCTCACCTTAGCCGCTTCTGTCACACGACTGCAGACCCCGCACTCGCACAGCATCAACGAGCACACCTTTGTCGCCAGCTCAGCCTCGGCTACCTCGACCTCGCCGCCGACAGGTCCCCTCCCATGGCGCTCGAGCGGAGCGGAGGGTCTGGCAGCGCCCTCCTCTTGCGCCTGTTCGAGTCGAGCTTCTTTGACGTGCACCTCGCCATAGGATAGTGCGTCCTTCTCACTCGCCGCGGTTCCCCTCGAGGCGAGGACAAGCGACGACTTGATCAGCTCGTCGCGCTCTCCGACACGGTCAACCCCGACGGCGGGGCGAGGCAGGGCGGATGCGGCCGTCCGGTGGGCACGCGCACATCGCCACATAGCTTGTATGGGCGCGCGCCGGGGCCGCGCACGTTCGGTGCTCGCTGTTCCTTCATTGCTGACCCGCTTCCCTCCTCGGCCCGGTGCCAACACAGCCTCAAGACGTACCCGGGCTCGATAGGCATCACCCACTACCTCACGAACCGCCTGCGCTCATTCGACTACGAGGACGTCGAGTTCTACTGGCCCCAGCTTTGGTGCGGTTGCCGTTCCGCTCGCGCTCCGGCGTCTCTTCGCTGACTGTGTTGTCCCCCGCGCGCACAGCTACCTGGTCATAACTCGCACCACTCCGTCCACGGCGTTGGAGAACTTCATCCTCGAGCGGTGCCAGGAGGACTCGCACATCGCCGTCATTGTGCGCTCCTCTCTTCTCCCTCTCTCGCTGTCGTGCCTCGATACGCATGACGCTGACACCCTGCACGACCTCGCAGACGCTGTGGTACCTCCAAGCCTCGCTCTCGGACTTTGCCAACACGCCAAAGTCGGACCACTTCACGGCATGTCACCGCATCCTGAACCGCGTCCAGGAGATCATCTTCAGCGACCCTCCGTTGCCTCCCTCTGCCTCGTCCGCCGCCTCGTCCTCTTCCGCATCTCCCGCGCCGTCAACGACCGCACCGACAAGTCCTGAAGCACCTGTCGAGCCTCCACGAAGAGTCAACGCGCCCGAAGCGTCGTTCGTCGGCATGGGCCTGCTCCTCGCCGCGATCGGCATGCCCGGTCTCGTCAACGCGACGGGGCGCATGGTCATCGAGCAGGGGCGACGCATTGAA
The DNA here is from genome assembly GCA_006352295.1 of Rhodotorula diobovata. Taxonomy (NCBI): domain Eukaryota; kingdom Fungi; phylum Basidiomycota; class Microbotryomycetes; order Sporidiobolales; family Sporidiobolaceae; genus Rhodotorula; species Rhodotorula diobovata. Next base: position 18,175 of record SOZI01000016.1, on the reverse strand, counting down.
GAGCCGACCAAGGACGACGCCGTCGGAGACGAGGATGACGACGACGAGGCGCGCAAGGGCAACAGCGAGAGCGACGAGGAGCTGCCGAGCAGCGGAGCGGGCGCGGCAGCCAAGGGGAAGAAGGCCAAGGCGGCTGCCAAGGTGTCGCTCAACGGGACGGCCAAGGGCAAGAAGTCGGTCAGCAGCGGCGACAAGAGCGGGCCGAGGAGGAGCGCGACGCAGCCGCCCAACTACTTCCCAGGCGACCGCATCACGGCATCGCCCAGGATTGCCCTGTCGACCGACACGGCGCACGAGTCGCGCTCGATGTCGTTCCTCCCCTCGCCTCTCCCTTCATCCGGCTCGTTCGCCCGCCCGGCAAAGCCGGCGCTCAAGCCGGCGCCAAAGGACGGGGGCCTGCAGCGACGAAGCTCGCTCCTCAACCAGTCGGTCCGTCAGCACTCGGCGCCTTCGCTCTCGGTCCCGTCCCTCCCCATGACGTCGCAGTCGGCGTCCAACCTCCTCAGCTCCTCGCCCGGCCACTCGTCGTCGCACCTGACGGGGAGTACCATGCCCGGGTACGGCCTCCCGAAGCCGTTCCTGTCCCGCCTGCTCCTCCTCCAGGCGTGCCGCTCGCAGCTCGACCTCCTGCGCAGCCTGCAGGACATCTCGACGCGGCTCGTCCTCGTGCCGAAACCGGCGCGCCTGTCGTCCCTCCGCGCAGAACTCACCGTCCTCAACCACGGCCTCCCTCGCGGGTGCTCCCTCGGTATGACGACCCGCGCGCCGCTCGACCCCTCTGCCCCGCCCAAGACGGCCACTGCCCTCCCCCCTCCGCCCCCCAAAACCCCCTTCGACACGCCTCGCCCGCCCCATCCACGGCGCAAGCAGGCGCGCATCGTGCGCATCTCGCCGTCCGAGGCCTCGGTCCTCAACTCGGCCGACCGCGCGCCGTTCGTCATCTACGTCGAGGTCCTCGAGGAGGACCTCGACTTTGACCCGGACCGCCGCAGCAACTGGGAGGACCTGAGGCGCGCACTGCGCGAGAGGGACGGCCTCACCAACCCGAGCTTGATCGCCGCGGGGCACAAGGCAAAGGAGAGCGCCGACGCGGCGGCCAAGGCCAGTGCGGCGAGGCGCAGCCTCGAGAGCGCGCTCGACAAGCATGGCGCAGGGACCGGCGCGGGGCCGGACGTAGGCGCAGTTGTGGGTGCGAGCACAGGCGCAGGTGCAGTCCGCGAGGCGGCGGCGGCTGGGGAAGCGCCGGGGTCGCGCGGCGCGCAGACGGGGTCGGCCAGCCCAGCGGGGCCACCCTCGCCCCGGACGCCCTTTGCCGAGCGCGCCGAGTACGCCCTCGGGAGTGGACTCGAAGCTGCGCCTCCTGCCGATGGCGACCTGGGCGACGGCCCTGCAGGCGAGATGGACCTCGTCGAGCAGCTGTACGGCGACGTCTCGCTGCGGGACGACGCGCTCTTCGACCAGGCGGCGGCGGCGGCGGGCGATGACCTCGACGGCGACGTCGAGATCCACAACCGCCAGGCGGACGAGCTCGCTTGGAGGAGAAAGGACGAGGCGAGGCGCGCAAGTGTTACGTCGGTCGGGTCGGCATCGTCGCGCCGGCAGAGGGGCAGCGTCAGCAGCATCAGCGGCGACGCCGCAGGGCGGCCCGGAGCTCACAAGACGCCGCGACGGGTGTCGGGCGGCGGTAGCGCCGCCGGGCCCCTCGCAGGTGCCGCGCGCCCCGGCGGCCGCAGCGTCTCGAACCGCGCGCCTATCTCGCTCGACGACTACGCGGACCGCATGCGCATGGCGGCCGTGATGCTCGCCCAGCTCGACGCATCGCAGACGGCCTCGCGCGGCGTTGTCGGTGCCGGGACCGCCGCAGCGGGCACGCTCGTGCACCTCCCCGTCGCGACGGTCGCTGGGATCGGTGGCGTCGTGGGCGCCGGGCTCGGAGCGGGGCTCGGGGCCGTCAAGGCGCGCCTGTCCAAGAAGGAGACGCCGGCTGCTTCGGCGGGTCAGGGCGGCGCGGGCACGCGCGCGAGCCTCGACACGGTCTCTGCGGCGGAGGGCACGAGCGCCGTCGCCGGCCAGCCGCCACTCAATGCGCAGGCCGCGGCACTCTCGCACGCGGCGGCAGAGGCCAACTCGTCTTCCGGGGCTGCACCCTCGGCATCGGCAGTCACGGTCGGGACCTCGGGGACGAGCACGCCCGCGCCTCTGCCGACGCAGCGCCCGCGGGTACTCGCGCCTCAGGACGCGGCGGCGATCCGCGAGCGCATCATGAGCGAGATGCTCGCTCTCGAGGAGGAGCGGATGGAGCGCATGCGGGGAGAGGCGGCGGGGTGGGGCAAGGCGCGCGGCGGTGGCGCAGGCGGAGCGGCTCGGACGGAGGACAACTCGGTCGTGCTGCGTGCGGTCAACAAGGACGACCCGTCAGGTGCGTCACTCGCCCGTTCAGTGACGTCTTGCCCTTTGGCCTCCACACACTGACCCGAACATCCACAGGCGCTGTCCTCGGCGAGTCGTTCACGGCAAAGAAGGCCCGCATCCGCGCCGCATCGCCTTTCGGCCACCTGTCGCACTGGTCGGTGCTGTCGTGCATCGTCAAGACGGGCGCCGACCTGCGGCAAGAGCAGCTTGCGGTGCAGCTCATCAGCGAGTTTGGCCGCATCTGGAGCGAGGAAAAGTGCCCCGGCTGGGTTTACTAGTGTGTTCAATCTTTTCGCGCGAAGCTGCTGCTGCCGATGCGACGCTGGGTGGCTGACTTCGCCTTTTTTGCTCGCCGACAGCTTCCGCATCCTCGTCACGTCCGAGAACAGCGGCCTCATCGAGACGATCAACGACGCCGTCTCAGTGCACTCGCTCAAGAAGAACGCGTACGCGAGCCGCGCCGAAGACGGGACCCAGGTCTTTGACTCGTTCACGCTCTACGACCACTTTGTCAACGTGCGTCGCCCGCTCCCACACCTCTCCTACTCGTTCGGGCTCAGAGTCGCTGACGCACATGGGTCTCGCGCGCGACAGACGTACGGGCCCGTCGACTCGAAGCGGTACCGGCAGGCGCAGGACGCCTTCATCGAGAGCCTCGCGGCGTACTCTGTCATCTGCTACCTGCTGCAGCTCAAGGACCGCCACAACGGCAACATTCTCCTCGACCTGCAGGGTCACCTCATCCGTGCGTCCCCTCGAGGTCCTGCCCTCTCGTGTGCCTTGACCGGGCCCGCCTCGCTCACGAACGGCTCCGCGTGACACGAGCAGACATCGACTTTGGCTTCATGTTGTCCAACTCTCCCGGGTCGCTCGGCTTCGAGATGGCCCCCTTCAAGCTCCCGCAGGACTACATCGACATCCTCGGCGGGTTCGACTCTCCGCGGTTCGCTGAGTTCCGCGCCCTGTTCAAGCGTTGCTTCCGCGACGCGCGCAAGCACGCCGAGCGCATCATCACGCTCGTCGAGCTCATGCAGAAGGGTGCGTTGTGCTCTTTGATCGCATCGCTCGCTGGCGCCACGAACTCACCGAGTCGCTCTCGACCGCGCAGACTCGTCGTTGCCGTGCTTCGCCAACGGCGACCTGACCTCGCAGCAGCTGCGCGAGCGGTTCATGCTGTCGCTGCCACAGGCGCAGCTCGACGAGTACGCCGACAAGCTCATCCTCAACTCGGCGCAGAGCTCGTTCACGCGCCTGTACGAGTGCGTGCCCCCCGTTGCCGCCTTTCTCCCCGACCGACCGAGGACAGGCGCTGACTCGCGCGCGCGCGCTGGCTCCGGTGACGCAGTCTCTTCCAGGGGTACTCGAACGGGATCTTGTGAGCGGGACCTTGTAAGACTGGACGCAGGTGCAAGACGCTCGGGGAGCGAGAGTCGCGCATTGTCGGACGGATCGAGGGCGCTGCATCATCGGTTCTTGTGTACGCAACTTCGCGTCCATCGTCCCGTCAAGTCCAGCTGCGTTTCAGAAGCCTGTCGTGCGGTGCACACAGAAGAAGGGAGCGAGAGCGGACTGCGTGGTCTCGAGTCGACGAGGGAAAAGGCCGGCGCACTGCTGCTCCTCGACCTCTCGACCACCTCGTCACAGGAGCACCATGCAGTGCTCCCGCTCGTCGCTGCACACGCTGCACGCCCTGTCGCGCGCGCTCCCCTCTGCCGCTCGCGCCCCGGTCCCCTCGTCCTCCTCCTCATCCTCCCCCCTCCAGGCAGCAGGCCAAGTCCGACACGCCTCGTGGTCCCTCCCTTCGATCCGCAACCTCCTCCCGCGCAAGCTCCAGCGCTCTGCAGACGACTCGGCGGCGGCAGACGCGCCTGCCGCCGCACAGGAGGCGACCCCGGCCAAGAAGGACGTCTTCGACGCGGCGGTCGAGGATGAGGACGTCGCGCTCAGCCAGGCGAGGAGCGGGTGGGTGCACAAGCCGAGCAAGCCGGCTACTTTCGTGCGTCTCTCTACCTCTCTCTCCTGCCTCCCCGCTGCGCCGCCTGCTTCCGGACGCGAGAGCTGACCTCGACACCTTCGTCTCGCCTGCTCACCATCAACCTCGACCCGCGCCCCGTGAACCGGATGATGTCCCCACGTGCAGCACAAGTCGTCGACGGCCAACTTCAAGACGTCGCGCCGCAAGCTCAACGACCTGGCGAGGCTCGTCGCGGGCAGGACTGCCGACGAGGCCATCCTCCAGCTCCAGGTGCGGCCCAGTTCGTTTCGCTCGCCTGGTGCACTCTCTGCTTGTCAATGAAGTGCTCGAGAAACCGCAACCCGAGGCGGGACACGCTCCGCGTGCTGCACCTCGCCCTCTGCACTCGACCTGCAGCTCTCGGGACCCGTCACTGACCACCTCGCACGCTCCTTCAAACCCCCACAGGCGTCCCAGAAGAAGCAGGCACCACGACTCTTGTCGATGCTTGCGCTTGCGCGTGACCATGCCATGGCCAAGGGCCTCCGGCGGGAGGAGCTCGTCGTTGGTGCGTCTCTGACCCGGCAGTCGTTCGCTCTGAGCCCACGCTCTCGCCGAGCCAGATCCACGCTTCAGTCGAGGTAGACGCAGGCACTGACCCTCCCTCTCGTACCCGCTCTCTGCAGCGCAATCGTGGGTGACCAAAGGCCCCGCCCTGCAGCGCCTCGACATCAAGGGCCGCGGACGGTTCGGCGTCAAGCACCACCCTTCGTCCAAGCTGCACGTGTTGCTCGCCGAGGGCCAGACGGACGAGGAGCGCCGCCGCGCGCGCAGGCGGGACCAGTGGAGGAGGAGCATCCGGGGCCTGACCGAGGGCGACGGCGTCGGGGTGGGGCGGGGGGCGCGGCCCGTCATCAATGCGAGTGTGGGCGCGTGGAGGTGGTGAGCCTCTCTCGATGGTGGGAGCGTGTTAGAGGGCGTGCAACGCGAGGTGCGCTGTGTATCCGTCGAGCCGTGCACAGGCCTGTGGCGGCGAGGGAGAGGTTCCTCAACAAGGAGAGAGACAGGTCGTGGCGCGTGAGTCTGAGCGAGACGGCGAGCTGGAGCAGCTAGAGCAAGCTGGAGAGAGAGGCTGTCTCGCCGCCGCACAGAGCAGGACGCGGGGTCGAGTGCGGCTGTGCAGCAGCGGGTGAGAGAGAGGAGCGAGGGAGCTCCCTGCGCTCGAGGGGAGGCGGGGCTGGTTGCGCGAGCTCGGCGCCCGCCCGCGCGCGCGCGTGGCTCAAGCGAGTGGGCCCTCGCCGCCGCCGCCCGCCGCTTTGCCCTCCGTCTCTGCTCGCCAAGGCCACTCGCGACAATGTCTGCGTCAGTCTACAGCCCATCCAGTTCACCTCTGCAGCACCCTACACCCACCCACACACGCCCTCGACACGCACCGGCGCCGTGCCCCCGAGCCGTGGTCGCCCCTCGCCGAGCTCAGCTTTTGCGCCTCGCCCTCCCACACACCCCTCGTGCCCCTCGGGCCTGCCACGAGCGCACAGCACCGACTAGAGACGTTCCAGAGACCAGGCGAGCTGACCCTTGTTGCCCCTCGGTTGCCATGTCGCCCCTCGCGCAGCTCGACCCCCCTTGTCCCGGAGACGCTCCTCAAGGTCCGTCTCGCCTCTCAACTCTCCGGGCCGCACTGCTGGTGCCCTTTGGGGCGCAAAACTGTCAGGACACAGCTGACTCCGTCGCCATCCGTCTCTCCCGCGTGTGCAGAAGCGCAAGTCGACCGAGAAGTCGCGCGAGGAGAAGAGGGCTACGGCCCTCGAGGCCCGCAAGGTGCGTCCTGCTCTGCTTGCGTATCCATTGGGGAGTGCGTGGGAGCTGCCTGGTCCGGGGGAACGAGCGAGCACGAGCACCGCCGCCGTACATCGCCGACCGCCGTCGCCGCCGTCACCCACCCCCCTCAACCTCAACTCGACTCGACACGCGCCCCTCCCCTCCGCACCGACAGCGACGCACGCACGCACACACACACACCCGCCTGTGGCAGTGATTACAGAATCACATATACCCAAATTGCTGAGGCGCCTGCTTTAGTCGGCGGGCGTCGATGCGGTCACTCTTGACAACCATACCATCTTTCGGGAATGAGCCCCGACCCCGTGTGTTTTTGCGCGCGCGCGCGCCTCGTGCGACCTCGACACCGCCGGCGCATGCTCGTGCTCGGTGCGGCAGGGTGGATGGACGGAGGCCGTGGGGGAGGCAGGCGAGGGTCAGAGCGAAGTGGGGCGCACGTCGCTGACTCGTCCGCGGCTTGTCCTCCCGCCCTCTTTCCGACCACAGGCCCGCAAGGCTAAGCGCCAGGTGATCTTCAAGCGCGCCGAGCAGTACGTCAACGAGTACAACAAGAAGGAGCGCGAGGAGATCCGCCTGAGGAGGCAGGCCAAGGCCAACGGCGACTTCTACGTCCCGGCCCAGCCCAAGGTCTACTTCGTCATGCGCACCAAGGGGTACGTCTCGGGCACTCTTCTCTGTGACCACTGTGACCCGTCTTGCAGGGCACCGCTGACGGATGCTGCCGCCGCCCCGCAGTATCAACAACATTGCCCCCAAGCCGCGCAAGATCCTCCAGCTCCTCCGTCTCCTCCAGATCAACAACGGCGTCTTCGTCAAGGTCACCAAGGCGACGTCCGAGATGCTCCTCCGCGTCGAGCCGTATATCACGTACGGTGAGCCCAACCTGAAGACGGTCCGCGAGCTCGTCTACAAGCGCGGCTACGGCAAGGTCAACAAGCAGCGCCTGCCGCTCTCGTCGAACCAGATCATCGAGGAGAACCTCGGCAAGTACGGCGTGCTCTCGATCGAGGACATTGTCCACGAGATCGTCACCGGTGAGTCTCGGCGTCTAGGTCCGAGGAGGAGGGGGGACCCTTCCTCCTCCCCGGTCCTCCCCTCTCCCTTACCTTCCTCTCCCTCCCTCGAGCACAGACTGACTCGACACACCCCTCCCAGCCGGCCCGCACTTCAAGCAGGTTGCCAACTTCCTGTGGCCGTTCAAGCTCTCGAACCCCAACGGCGGCTTCCGCACCCGCAAGGCCCCGCAGTGGATCGAGGGCGGCGAGTCGGGCAAGCGCGAGCAGTTCATCAACGACCTCGTCAAGAAGTGCAACTAAGCGCATCAGCAGCGCTTTTTGTCTCTTCTCGACTCTCCCCCCCTTGTCGTCGTCGTCGTCGTGTCGGCGGCGTCGACGTGTGTCTGTGTGTAGCGGGAGGGGGATCGCGAGGGTCGAGCCCGTGCGTGCAACGAGCGAGCGGATGCAGGTCGGCCCTTCGTTCCCTTCTCTCTCGCTCACTGGCTCTGTGCCGGCTCGAGAGCGCGAAAGCGACTTGTCCGCGGAGTCACATTGCTCGCTTCCACGTCTCACGCTTGTTCTCTTGCTCAATCGCGGCGTCCCTTGGTCGGCCGCCTCTCAACCTTTGACGTCAAGGACTTGCGTCCCCTGAACGCGGCCTCGACGCCTGGGAGACGTCGCGACTTGCAGCGCGAGGCTTTGAGACCAGGCCTGCAGGGCACAGGGCGGGCGTCGGGCGGGTCTCGTGGTCGGTCGGCGGCGCGCGTCGTCACGAGTCAGTCTCGCAACCCATCAGACGCGCCCAGGTATGTACGTCCGGAGGCGTGGCGAGTGACCGGCCGTCGCTGGAGCAGGGGCGCCGCCCGGGCCCCTTCAAGTTCGCCTGGTCCGGGTGCGCGCGACGATGCTGCCTCGGCGGGGGGCGGGGGGGGTCCGGCCTCCTGCGCTGGACTGTTCCCCGGCAAAGGCCCTGTTGTGCGCGACGTACCCCGAGCGCTGGTCCGCGCCGCCGTCGCCGCGCCATGTCGCGCGCATGGACCTCCCTCCCTCCCTCCCCCTGTCCTTCTGCTCCTCGTGCTTTACCTGCGCCAGCAGAACTTCTGGCAGAGCCTGCTCGCGCTTGTCGTCTTCGACGAGCGCCTCTGCGTCGCGCACTGCGTCTGCGGCCACGACTCGTCGCTCTCGCCTCGGACCGCAACATTTCGACCGGCCCGTCGAGTCGCGGGGAGGCCACCCCCAGGCCAGCTCGAGCGAGACACCCGCGTTCGGAGGAGCGTGCGACAAAGAGCTGGGAGCCAGCCTCCAGCAGGTTCGCGGCCTGCCACAGCCCGAGTGAGCGCCTTGAAAGCACAGCGTCCGACGAAGGGACATTTGGTTGCGACTGAGGGAGGCGAGCGAGGCCCGACCGCATTCTCGAGAGGCTCAGGCTGCCTTCGCACAGCAGCGCAAGCCCAGAGCCACAGCGAGAGACGCGGGCCGCTTCGTAGGCCTTGCTGGTCATTGCAGCACGCGGACAGACTCTGCACACGAAAGACTGGCTCACTCTTCGGGGACCGTGGCCGTTGCTGTGGAAGAGAGGCCGGTGCTGGCGAGCGTGCCGCATGCGCAGCGGCTCGACGACTGGACGACTGCTGCACGTCTACTGCGACAACCCCAGCAGGCCTCAGGCTTGCTGCGAGCGTAGCATGTGTCGTACATATAGGGGGTTCGCGTGGCGAGGAGCAGCGGCGAGGACCGACTCACGGGCCGCTTGCCATGGAACAGACCATCCCTTCTCCATCCGCCGCATTGCCACCAGTAGGAACAAGACAAAAGTGAGCTGCTGCGACGTTGGAATGGACCGGGCAGCGGCCGCTGGCTAGACGGGGGGGACACGCGCCTGCTCCGGAGCGAACGGAGCCGAGGCAGACCAGGGTGCGCCTCAACGGGCTCGTTGTGCCAGCTCGTCGGCTGCGCCATACGCATGACGGCACAGGCAACAAGTCGACAAGCCCAGAGAGAAGCAGTCGAGAGCTGCCCAGGACCGACGTGAACGGACAAAGCGAGTGACCTCCCCGGCCTCGACCTCGACCGCCACGAATGGGCGGAGTCACTGCCTCTCTCGCGACTCGATGCGCCCACCATGCGAAGCAAACGGCTAGCCGTCGCCTCCGGTCTCCCCGAGAGCAATACGGTGGCCGGCGTGTAAGCAGCGCGGCGACCTGGCGCCGACGAAAGCGCAGGGGGCCCACACCGCCGGGCACGACGCGAGGCGGCGGCTGCCCGAGTCGCCGAAGCGCGACGGAGAGACCAATGCCAGGGTGAGCAGGAATGACAGCAAGGCGGGCTCAAGAGGCAAGAGCGGAACGTGGACGACAGCCAGAGCAAGGCGGCCGCGAGGGGGCCCGAGCGAGGCAAGCCAGCGAGCGGCTCGGCTCGAGTCCGAGAGAAAACGAACAGAACAACAGTAGGCAGCGGGACCGTTACAGAGACGCAGTGTAGGGGAATGCAGCGCACACGCGACAGGACAGGACAAGGTGGGAGACGACGACGAGGTTGCAAGGGAGCCCCCCGACAAGCAGCGTCCTTCCCTCCCCTCCTCCGTCCCTCGCTCCCGACGCACTCGAAAGAGGCACCTAGACGAACTTGGACACCTTCGACGGGTCCTGGCCGAGGAGCTTGGCCCGCGCCTGCAATTTGGCCAGCGACTTGGTGCCGCGGACACCACCACCCTGTCGAGCGTGGACGAGAGGCAAAGAGTCAGCATCGACAGTCGCCGCCGGAAGCACGCCTCGACGAGAGAGAAAGCACGCACCCAGTGGCGCGACGCCTCGGCGTACTTGTCTGTGTAGTTGGCCTTGATGGCCGAGACGAGCTTGGCGAGCTCGGCCTTGTCCTCGGCGCGGACGTCGCCAAAGGCGAGGACCGACGAGGTCTTGCGGCCGACAACGGCACCGAGGCGGGCCTTGCCCTTGACGATGACGTCTGGAGGAGGGGGGCGGCAAAGAGGTCAGCCGTGGTGCGTTGCGAGAGGGCGAGGAGGGGTCGTCTTGTGCGGGAGGAGCGGCTCGAGCGCAGAGGAGCGAGGCGCCACGCGGGGGGATCCCGACAGAAAGACGCAGAGAGAGAAACGCACAGGGGATGCCCATCTTCTTGCAGAGGGCCGGGAGGAAGACGACGAGCTCGATCGGGTCAACGTCGTCGGCAATGATGACGAGGTTGGCCTTCTTGGCCTCGACGAGCGACACGACGTGGTTGAGGCCCGACTTGATGAAGTAGGGCTTCTTGGACTCGTCGAGGTCCTTCTTGCCGGCAGCGAGGTCAGCCGCCTTGGCCTCGAGGCGCGCCTTCTTCTCCTGCTTGGTCTCGCCCTTGTACTTGTTGGCGAGGCGGAACAGCTGCGTGGCAGTGTTCTTGTCGAGGACGTTCGCGAACTGGGCGATCGCGGGGGGCGTCTTGAGGCGCTGGTGAAGGATGACCTTCTGGCGCTGGAGGCGGACGTACTCCGGCCACTTGACGAAGCGGGTCAGGTCGGTCGGGGGGCGAACCGACTGGCCTGTGGTGTCGTGCGCGTCATGCGTCAGCCAACGAGCAAACCGGGGCGAGCGGGGACGGCGCTGAAGCGCACCAATGCCGAACGACTTGGGGCGCGACTCGAAGAGAGGGTTGGTCGTCTTCTTCGACGACTTGGCAGCGCCGGGAGCCTTGGCAACCTTGCGAGTCGGGGCCTGTGGGGATCACGGCAGAGCGAGTCAGCCATGCACACGAGAACGAGGGGGAGAGGAGAGGAGAAGAGGCGCGCACCTGTTGCACCACAGAGGGGCGCAGAGGGGGGTCCAAGAAAGGGGGGCAGGTCATTAAGATTCGTCCAGAGAAGGAACGAAGAGCTCTATTTCGAGGCTGCTCGCCCTCCCACGAGGGTCGAGCCAGCACTCGCTGCCCATGTTGCACACAGGCGGGCAAAACTCCACACTCCGGCCCTTCTCTCCCGTTTGGGGGCGGGCCCCTGGGTAGGAAGGGACGCGGACACCGATGCACACTTTGCCCGGGTAGGGTCAAGAGGTGGCTTGTGCAGCAGGCTGTGCGCGAGCGCAGGGAGCGCTGAGCTAGGAGGGGGGGGAGGAGGGTGCTCAAACGCTGCCCTCGACAAGATGGCGAGGGCGCGCTGAGGAGGGGGCGGCGCGGGGACTAACCATCTGTGAAGGGGGAGGGACAGGGTTAGCTGCAAGTGTGGTGGTCGGGCAGGGGAATGCGCACTTTTGCTTCAGGAGTTGTAGGGGGGACGAGTCGGGGACTGGAGGGCAAAAGGCGCTGGGCCTGGCGCGCGCCAGTTCGAGGGCGACTCTAAGGGGGCGCGCGCGCGTCCCCCTTTTCTCTTTCGCGCAGAGCTCGTGCCCCCCTCTCTCGGCTCGTTCTGTCCATCGCTGGCTGGCAGCTCGAGCCGTGTGTACGAAAGGCCTCTCTCAGCATGTAGACGTCCCAAGACCCGCTAGCAACACGCGAGAGGCTGACATGTCATCGGAGCTCCGAGCTCACCGCTTTGGGCTCGAGCGCGCTCCGCCTCGAAGCGGGACCACCGCGAGTGCAGCACGACCACGTCAAGCTGCAGAGCGCCGCGTCAAGACACGCAGGCAGACGCTTTCCCTGCGCTCGCTTACGCGCACCTCTCCCGCCGCCCCACCTCGACCGGGCTCGTCTCTCGCGCGCACACACACGCGCGCGCCCGACACCAAAGCAAAGGGGGATCCGAACCACTCCCGAGGGGCTCGAAGTTGCATGCACCGCCCATCGAACTCATCGTCGTCGTCGTCGTCGTCGTACACACCCAAGACGCGCACGCACGCGCGTCCAGCCCAGACACACAGCACGGGGGGAAGTGAGGCGTGGCGAGGAGGGGGCATTTACGCGGCGTGGCGACGCTGCTCGGCTGTGGAGGGGGGCGGAGATGGGTCAGTTGCTGGGCCGGGAGAGCCGAGGGAGAGGCGGGACGCACCGATGACGCCGGTGAGCTCGTCGACCTTGCGCTTGGCGCGGCGGAGGGTACCGAGCTGTGCAGCGAGAGAACACGCGGGTGAGTATGCGTGCAGGGAGAGCGAGAGAGTGCGCGCCTGGTCCCCGTCATCCGCTCGCCCGGCCGCACTCGAGCCTCCAGCTCCACATGGCCTCGTGCCACTCCCGGACCTGCTCCCACCTCCGCTCCATCGTGCCAACGGCTCTCTCCAGCACAGCAGAAGGTGTGCAAACGTACGCGCTTCTTAGTCAGCTTGCGAGCCTTCTTGTCCTGCGAGGTGCGGAAGGAGTGAGAGGCGAGTCAGGGTCGCTGTCCGGCCAGCCATCGACAGCAGCGAGGGGACCAAAGGGACGCACCTTGGAGTTGCGGATCAACTCCATGACGCGGCGCTCGTACGGGGCAAAGCCGGCAACCTATCGCGGGAGCAGGCGAGGGTGGGACGAGGAGGTCAGCTCGGCTCGAGGTCGGGGGCGCTGGGGACGGGGGGGCAGCTCACCTCGCGGACGATCGACTTGACGAAAGCCGAGCGGGCCGACTGCCTGCCCTTGCGGTTCGAGGGCTTGGGGACCTTGGCGATGACCGTGGTCGGGTGGCCCTTGTTGAGGCCCCAGGGGAGGTCTGCGCGAGAGGCGGGGCGAGGCGAGGCGGGCGGAGGGGGAGGACCAGGGTGGGAGCGTTACGACGGGATCAGCGAGCTGTCTTAGGGGGGCATGGGCAGCGTGTCTGCGTGTGCGGTGTGCGAGCCAGGCGAAAAGGTGCGGGCTGTGGTCGGGTCGGTGCGAGGGGGGGTTGGTGGTGTGTGGTCCGGGCTGGGTCGAGCGAGGGAGTGGGCGAGCGGGCGGGCGCGGTCGGGACAAGGGGAGGGAGGGATGGACTGACTGGTACGGGGGGTAGCCATCTGTGCAACTGGGGGGGCGGGAAAAGCGACGCGTGATCCAGAGGACAAGAGCGAGCAGGCGAGGACTCGACTCGCTCGAGTTTGCCGCTGCCGCTGCCCGCGCCGAGCGCTCGAGCGAGCGGACTCCACCGCCAGCGCCCAGCGCCTCGCCCTCTTCTCTCGCGCCCTCGCCCGTCGTCCAACTTGCTCGTACGCTCTACCTCCACTAGGCACAGTCAGTGCTCCCTCAGACGCAACCCCCGCGCCGAACCCGACCACCCCCGGACGCTCCCCTCGCCGAGCCTGGTCCCTTCGAGCGACGAGCTCGACCACGAGTTTGACCCCCCACGGCCCCTCGACTCTCTCTCGCCCTTGTGCGCGTCTTCGAGGGGTCACGGTCGACGTGTTGCACTCGGGACAGTGGACGAGCGACTTGCGCGGGGGACACAGCCGACGAGCGAGATCGGGACGGACGGGGGGGGGACCACCAGTGCGCACTCGTCCCATTCGCAGGACTCGTCAAGCTGACCCCTCGCCCTTTTGCCTCCCTGTCCCCCTCGAATCCGGTCCTGCACTTTGCCTCGAATCCCCGCCCAAACTCGCGACCGATCCGCGCTTCCCGTTCCCCGTCGGCCTCTCGCCTCTGCCGCCTCTCCCGGCCTCCCCTCCACCCTCCCTCTCCCTTGCCGGCCCTGTCGCTGCGTTCCCACCACCTTGCGCACCGTTCACGCAAACAGAATGGCTCGCAACTCCGACGTTTCGCCGTACATCGGCAAGCTCTCGCGCAGCAAGCTCTACTCCAAGAAGGGCCTCTACAAGCGCGAGCACAAGGCGGCGGCGCCTTCCGACAAGGCTGAGGCCAAGGAGGAGACGGCCTACTACCCGGCCGACGACGTCCGCAAGCCCAAGGCGTCGCGCAAGTCGCTCAAGCCGACCAAGCTGCGCGCGTCGATCACGCCCGGCACGGTCCTTATCCTCCTCGCCGGTCGCTTCCGCGGTGCGTCACAAAGGCCTCGCGTCTCTCGCTGCGCAGCGCAGTGCAGTGCACTGTCGTGAAGGGGGGGCATGGGAGACAGGAGCTGGGGACCATTCCAGGTCGGGCGAACAGGACCACTGACCCCCCGACCCTCTCTCGCAGGCAAGCGCGTCGTCTGCCTTGGCCAGCTGCCCTCCGGCCTTCTCCTGGTCACCGGTCCCTTCAAGGTGAACGGTGTCCCGCTTCGCCGCGTCAACCAGGCGTACGTGATCGCCACCTCGACCAAGGTCGACCTCTCGTCGTTCCAGGTGCGTCTTGCCTCCTTCTGCTCTCTCTCGCTCTGTTCTTCGACGACACGACCATGGACACACACACCCTGACACGCACGAGCACCCACTCACCACAGCTCGACGCCAAGTTCGACGACGCCTACTTCTCCAAGGACAAGTCGTCGTCGCGCCAGGCCAAGGAGGGCGACTTCTTCAAGGACGGCGAGTCGGACAAGAAGAAGGCGTTCCCGGCTGACAAGGCTGCCGACCAGAAGTCGGTCGACAAGGCCATCCTCGCCGCTGTCGCCCAGACCCCGAACGTGCGTCGCCCTCTTCCTCCCTCTCGAGGCCCCGGGCCGAGTTCGGAGTGACGACGCTCACACCTCGCACTCTGCTCCTCCCGCCCCCACAGCTCACCAAGTACCTCGGTGCGACGTTCGGCCTCTCGAAGGGCCAGTTCCCGCACCTCCTCAAGTTCTAAGCGCGCCCCCGCGCTTCAGGACCTGTTGAGAGAGTGCCGGGCGAGGGCGAGGGAGGACGGAGACGGCTGTACGAACCCCCGCTTTTCGTAGTGGACGGGCTGTCATGAGTGGAAGGTGGCTAGCCGTTCGCTTCGCATGGTGGGCGCTTCGAGTCGCGAGAGAGGCAGTGACTCCGTCAAGGATGGGCGGTCGAGGTCGAGGTCACTCGCTTTGTCCGTTCACGTCGCTCCCGGCAGCGCTTGACTGCTTCTCTCTAAACTTGTCGACTTGTTGCCTCTGCTTTCATGCGTATGGCGCAGCTGACGAGCTGGCACGAGCCCGTTGCGGCGCACCCTGGTCTGCCAATTGGCTCCATTCGCTCTCGAGTAGGCACGTGTCCGTCTCGTCTCGCCAGCGGCCGCTGCTAGCGTCGGTCCAATCCTTGTCGTGGCGGTAGTCGTGGCAGTGCGCCGAATCGACGGCGGAGGGTCTGTCCCTTGGCCATGCAAGCGGCCCGTCGGTCCTCGCTCTTCGCCGTGCGCAGCCCCTCTGTGCACGACATGCGCTACGCTTGCATCAAGACTGCGTCTGCTGGGGTTGCTCAAGTAGACGTGCAGCTGTCGTCGGGCCGCTGCGCATACGACACGAAATACCGGCCTCAGAGTCTTCGCAGCAAGGGTCACGCTTCCCGGAGAGTGAGCCAGTCTTTCGTGTGCAGAGTTCTGTCTCCGTGCTGCAATGACCAGCAAGGCCTACGAAGCGGCCCGCGTCTCTCGCTGTGGCTCTGGGCTTGCGCTGCTGTGCGAAGGCAGCCTGAGCCTCTCGAGAATGCGGTCGGGCCTCGCTCGCCTCCCTCAGTCGCAACCAAATGTCCCTTCGTCGGACGCTGTGCTTTCAAGGCGCTCACTTGGGCTGTGGCAGGCCGCGAACCTGCTGGCAATGGGCTCGCAGCTCTTTGTCGCACGCTCCTCCGAGTCGAGTCCGCTGGTGAGCGGGCGGCCTCCCCACGACTCGACGCGCTTTGTCCAGCTTTCGGCCACACTTGGATTGACAACGCTTCTGATCCCCCTAGGTGAACCCTGCCTCTCGCGAGACAAGCGTTTCCAGCGGATCTGGCGAAGTCGGTTGCGTCAAGAGAGCCTCGCCCGCCGAAACGTCCCTCTGCTCCTCACCTCCACCTCTGCGCGACCTACGATGCTCCGCACCCTGTTCCGCGGCTTCTTTCGCGGCAAGTCAGCCGCTGCGCCGGCTGCCAGTGCACCAACGACCCCTGTCCCCGCCGCCTCATCAGCTCCCGACACTCTGAGGGCTGCTGCGACTCCAAGCACCGCTCGCGAAGGGCCAGTGACAGCCGCAGTGTGTCCAGTACTCCTACTCGCTTGACGCTGGCTAACACCGCACCGCGCAGGACCCCACGCTGAAGGCGTCAGCCCCCACGCCACCTTCGACCGACAAGCCTGCGGTGCGCTCGCCCACAGACCCTGCGGCAGAGTACCAGCGCCGACTGGAGGAGCGCTTCGGTGGTCAGGACGCGAGTGCGCTGGGGACATTGGTGAATGGGCAGCCTGAGGGACTGGCGCCACACGGTGCGTCGCTAGTCCTCCTCTTCGCCTGGGCGCATCTCCCGTGCTCGCGGGAGGAATCAGGCTGTGCGTCCACACGATCCGGCCGACGCTGATCATCTCGCCCCCACAGTCAAGCGCAACATGTTCCGCGTTATCTGAGCGCCGCCCCCACCGGCCCTTTCGCCCGTGCCTCGCCCTCGCGCTTCCATCTCCTCTCGCCCTTGTCCTGTAGCACCTCGTCTCCTTTGTTCTTTCTCTCGCACGTACATGCGCACGCAACAGTTTCAGCATCACCTCGCATCCGCGTTCCAAGCATTTGCGCGACCTGGCCGAGTCGGGGGAGACTCGCGCTTCCGGTCGCTCCGCACACACCCTCCCGTCCGCGTGGCGGCGACGGTCGGGCTCATGGGCGCATGTCTCCTGTCTTCGGTGAAACGGGCCGGGTGGCTTGCTCATCCGCGGAGGCCTTCACTCGGGCCTCTTGACACGGTTCGTTTCTACCCGCCGTTCGCGCCTCCCGGCAGACGGGGGTCCCTGCTCCCTCCGTCTTTGGACTCGCTCCAACCAGTGTGCATGTATCCTCTCTCTCGCGAGCCGTCGGCCAACAGGGCTGGGTACTACCCGAGCCACTCACCACTCGCCGGCCCCCGCTTCGACCGCCAGCACGATGCCGAGGGCAGGGCCTTTGCCCAGTCCTTCCTCGTCACGGCCCATCCCGAATTCCACCTGTTCCGTGCGCTCGACTCCTCTGACGCATCGCAGGCCGTCAAAAGCTGACCACCTTCTTCAAGCGCAGCGCAGTGACCGACCAAGGCTACACGCCCGACGTCTCTGATGCGTGGCTCTCGCTCCTCTGCGGCCGCCTCGAATCTTGGTTCGTCGAGGCCCGAAAGGAGAAAGTCTTCAACGCCTACCGGGAGTGGGAGGTGTCGGCGCGCCTTGGGCCCGCTCGAGGAGCGTGGTGAGCTTTCTCTACCGAGTGGTCTGTCACGATTCAACTCGCTCACGCTCGACCACACAGGGATTCTGGCGGACTTTCACCTCGTCCTCACGCCCCTGACCTCGAGAACGGGGGCGAAAGAGCCGGGCGTTCCCGACGGTCTGCCCCAGGGCGGACCTGTCAACAGCGACAACGCTCACATGGTGTCGACGAAGAGTGCGTCACTTTGCTCCAACCCGGATCTCTCTCTCACTGTCCAAGCCGCTGGCCACACCGCTGACGCGGCCGACTGATACGCGCAGACCCCTTCCTCGCGCTCATGCAGCCCCGCTCGCCTCGACCACGCTTCTACCACTTCTTCGACCTCTTCCTCCCCCTCTCCCGCGGGCCTCCCGGCCCCTCCACAACCTGCACCATGCGCTGGTCGACCCCCCGTGCCACCCTCGCCGCGCTCCCCTCCCTGGCCCGCCTCCCCGCCGCGTCCCTGCTCCTCCCAGGGCACGAGCCCCGGCACTCCCACTCCGCCGGAGTGGAGCCCGGCTACGGCGTCGAGGGGGTCGGGGTCGTCTGCCTCCCGCGGAATGGGCAGAGCCGCACGCGCCGCTCGTCGCGCGAGGCGTTCGTCCCCGGGGCGCGCCGGCAGGGGAGGCGAGCGCTGGTCTTGGGCTGGATGTTGGGCGGGCGGTGAGGGCGCTGGAAGCATGCCCGCTGTGCGAACCAGCAGGGTCCTGCCATTGGAACCAGCTTCGAGGTTAGCGCTGCACCGAGAACGAGGGGAAGACAAAGGCTGGCAGGCCTTGCGAGGATTCCCGCTCGCACACTTCTCGCCTCGCCCAGTTCGTCGTGTGATGATGCGCCGCACGAGCGCGGGACGAGCGTCACCGAGAGCGGCCG